>JAVYIG010018615.1:0-18060 GCA_035222895.1 Strongylocentrotus droebachiensis | reverse complement strand
ACTATGCCTTGAGCCATAATGCTTGGCCGTCCAGAGGATTTGTTTATGTTGGGGACCGGGGTAAAATGCAATAAATTATTGAAAATTTATTGCATTTTCTGAGTTTTTTAAATTTATGTTAAGTTTGATGGTAATCTGTCCATTGGTTCTAATGTTGTGATCATAAGCCATGTTTGCATATCTTATAAGCGTGTGACCTTTGACCTCGTGACCCTAAAATCTAATCACTTCATTAATGGCTCCGCAAGATACATACATGATCTGAGTTTGGCAGGAATTCATCAATCGGTTCTTGAGATATCGCGATCACGAGAACGGGACGTACGGACGGACGGACAAATGCCTCCGGCTTCTTCGTAACGGAGGCATAATTATGAGCACTAATTATTATTTTTTTGCCATCGAAAATTTGAAAAATCGCACATGATAAAGTAAAATAACGCCTTTGTTTTTGGTTTATTGGTAGGTAAAAGATGAACTGGAAAAGACTTTATTCTCCATATCAAAGGCCTACATTTTGCAGATATGCACGTAGTTTATCAACTGTATATTTATAATGAAAGATAAATTAATACAGCCTAGTTTTATTTTGAAAAAATATACTACGTTAAGTACAATTTTATTCAAACAAATCATACATATACATCCACAAATATAAACAGATACGTCTCTTGCATTTTTAATCAAACAAACTATGCATATACAGCCGTACATATATAATTTCAATGCAATGAATATAAAAACTTCTTTCTTACGTAGAAAAAGAAAGGGAAAGACAGCTGTGCCCTTTCACTATTTGCATAATGAAATTTAATCGAGTTTTAAACACTGAACGGGGAAGATGTAGAAGTACTGTAGTATAGAATATGACACATTGAATATGAGACAATGAATAATTCGTCAGCCAATAATATATTCTTAGAAGCCACTATTTGTTTAAAAGAACATGGGATAATGTAACAAAATAAAAAATGAAACATAAAAAAAGAGAAATTTGTAATAAATAAATGTGTCCTTTTACTATTTGCATAATAAAATTTAATCGAGTTGTAAACACTGAAAGGGGAAGATGTAGAAGTACTTTAGTATAGAATATGACACATTGATTTATGAGACAATGAATAATTCGTCAGCCAATAATATATTCTTAGAAGCCACTATTTGTTTAAAAGAACATGGGATAATGTAACAAAATAAAAATGAAACATAAAAAAAGAGAAATTTGTAATAATTCAACCATAAAATATGGTGCCACATAACATTATCTAGATACGCTATTGTCACCACTGGTGTTACTGTAAACGATTTTGAGAGAATTGCCTCAGTGAAAGCAAGTTTACGTTGACAAAATAAAAATAATAACAAAAATCACGTTTTGAACGAGAAAATACAATTAAAACAATAGAAACACTTTTTTTTTGTATACGGTTTATTAAGTAACAACCTGGACTTGTTGAATAAAATGTTGTATCAAAGTGCTATTTTACCCTGGTATAAATTTTACGCTTTAGTACAGTAGTTCCGCTTCGTCATTCTCCATTCCATGTTGATTTGGGCTAGAATCTAGGGTCATGCGCAGTAGCGGGCCTAAAATAAGGTTTAGGGAGACTTGGGGAACTTGGGGTTCTTTGCATTCGTTTTCCATGTCCGTCGCGATTTAAAAAAAGGGAATATGAAAAAATTGGGGAGGGGAGCTTTAGCAATAGGAAAAGGTTGATTACGTAGCACTTGATAGTAGGTGTATTATCGGAATCACGTACATGATAAACAGAAATGTGTATATGGGAGTATGCAGACATTTGGCATTAAATTTTGTCTGAAAACTTCATCTGTTTCTTGTCATATTTCTAGTGTGAGGTTGTTTTTTTAATGCCCCTTTTTTGCAGGGGACTTTTTAAACTATGATTTTTTTTTCTCACCAACGTATAGAGAATAGAAAAAAGGGGCTCAAAAATCATTTCCCACCTTTCTCCGAACTCCTCTTTCTCTTCAATTATTAATCCCCCTCTCCTGGTAGTAGGGTGCTCACAAGGTTAATCTGTTTAGCCCTAAGTAGAGCAGCCCTCAGTTTTGCCAGTTCCTGCGATTTATGTACCCCTTTGCGCCATGTTCTCAGCATACCAAGGGTACCTCTCCAAGTGACGCCATGTAGACGGTTTTCCTGGATGAAGCGTTCGGTATCTGGTACGCTGAGGTCCAGTTCCGAAGCAAGGTTGTCGATTTCTTCATCCTTACTCATATCCCTGGCTACTCTCTTCAAGATCTTGTCAAATTCATCATTTACTCCACTGCAACTAAGAAATAAATTAAAAATTAAAAAATAGAAGTCATTCAGAATAGTCAAGGAGTCATCTTTAAATCCTTATTTATTGACTACAACCATGTATTTGTAAATTTATGGATATTTTACAACCTTGAATTAAAAAAAAAAGAGTTGTATAACTTTACCTACAACTTTGTTTTGCAGCATTTTGTAACACAAATAATACTCTAAATTGCTATAAATTACACTTTCTATATGTGAGCAGAAAGAGCAAATATCACAACAAGTTTTGAGTCAAGTTCTAAAGTGTGCGTTCGTGATTAAGGACGGTACAATTGTAAATTATTCGTTCAAGTCTCTAAAATGGGAACAAGGATTAAAATATATATACCTCAAATTGGCCAACTTTTATTAAATTCGATCATAGAATTCTTATTCCATCGATTCATTTAATATGCAATCTTATTTTGTTAGCCATATAGAAGTAGAAAAAGGGAATCATTGGTGCCAATTTGAGGAAGAAAAGATGATTTTCTTTTTAGACGTTAAAACAACCGTAAACTGTTGTGAGTTACGAGTTAAAACATCCAACCTGTATTCATTATCACTGACCTTGCCGATCCTTCATCTGCCCTGGCATCCCGAGAAGAACGCGATGTGTCATCACCTATTGTTGAAATGATTTGATTCGATTTTATTTGTTTAAGTTTAAATTTATCAGTGTTGCTCTATAGGCAACTGAGATACCAAGTTCTTCTAAAGGGCAGAGGGGGCCCTGCCCGGCTAAAATGACAACACACATTCAACTGACAACTTCATGACACATACATTTATAATTAACAAATATATACTTGTAACATGAGTAATAAGATATAGGTTGAGATATTATTTCACTTTTTGAAGAGTAGAACATCACCTCAAAACTTCATAATGATATGTGCCAAACTTACATAAATGGAATGAGAAAACGCACAAAACATTTTTCATAGTAACCAGAACTAATCAAAAATTTGTTTTGATTTCCTTCTTTAATATCAATCACCTGAGTAGTCAATGTTGAAAAGAAGATCGCCCCTATTCTTAGTACCCTCAGTTAACGATAGATTAACCACAGCGAACTGCTCCCCGCGTTCAGAGAAGTCCAGCATGAAGTCGACAGTATTTCGGATCAATTTCCTGATGTCATTGAACAGAATTGTCCGCTGTTCAAAAGTAAAAGTTATTTCATTATTGTAAAAGAAATGGTGATGATTATAATAAAAATAGTAATATTGAAAATGATAATAACAATTTTGATGATAATAATAATAATAATAATGATAATGATAATGATGCTGATAATATTAATGATATAGTTTAACCAGCGAAGCTGTTCTTTATGATCGAGGGCCCTGCAGTTATTACTACCCATTTACACCTAGTTGGAGAGTGGCAGATGCGGATTACTGTCTTGCCAAATGACGTTAGCGTCAGGTTGTGATTTGAATCCTAAACCCTAGAATTAAGAGTCAAGTGAATGAACCTCTATACTACCGACACCTCTAAAAAAACATTTTAAAAAATCATTGCAAAGCTATCAGTGTAGTACAAATTTACAATACACTGTAATACACTTCACTGTGGCTGTTTCCTTCCTTATCTGATGCAGGAACATTAGGATAAATATTAGGGTATTGCCTACTCATATCTTCTACTTGCAAAAAATATTAAACAAGTCTAAAACATCGGGAATGCCTTTTTGTGGACGGTATGAGGCTTGGTCTACGTGTATAATTTGTTTCATTGTGTTTTACCTTTATCAGCAAAGAAAATATTTAAATACAACGAAATAAACAAACAAAAAGACAATCAAACAAACGAAAAACTCTGACGAACATTTTATTTTGTTTGGTTTCGTGTTTTAAAGACCGTCAATACTACTGGGCCAGAAGGGATTAGACCACACAGCGAGGTCACTGACAGGTGGCTATTTCATTAGCTCTCAACTAACATAAGAAAAAGAGGATCATGGGGGACCAACAGGCACCGATTGGGGAATTTTTCTATATAGAGGGAGCAAGTAGCTAGGACAGTGGGGCTTTAACTTGGAAATGTATGGGCCTATTATTTTAGACAGTTGGTAAACATAATCTCCTTTTAGAGACTGTTTGTAATACCTTTGGATTAAACTTGGATACAGAATGCGTTTAGAATCACACATTGTAATTCAGAAGGAATATCAAATATCAGAAAATCTTTATTTAATTGTATTGCCGTATATTGCGCTGTTCATGAATAAGAACTATTTCATTGTAAATAAACAAAAGTCTCTAAACTGGCAACATGGGGTAAAATTTGTAATGATTATTTTTGTGCGCGAATTGGCAATTTGCTGGTTTTGTTAATTAACATGGGTTCATTTGATATAAATATGTATTCTTTACAATCATGTATAATTATGAGTGGAAAATAATAATAATTGTTGCCAATTTGACCAGGAAACCTAATTTATTTCTTTATTTAGAAAACTCCTAACTGCTATGGTTTGAAATGATTATATGGGTAAAGAGATATAAGTTAGCCCATACCGGAGTCTGCTTGGGCTTGTTGCCATGGTCGTTGCTTCCATCCATACCGTAAGTGACATCTAGGTTGGCTCTCGCCTGGAGTTCTTTCTTAGGATGAGCCTTGCGGAAATCACACTCTGATTCATCCTCAGTAATCTCCTTAAAAATAAATGAACAATGTCAACGGTTATGTAAATAACATCAAAAATAACATGCATTATCTTGCTTTATAACACGTTTCTAGTAATACTATCTTTAAAGGAAAAGTTTAGATACATTAATTTTGTTAGAACAATGAAGCAATAAAAGATTAATATTAGTGTTGCCAATTTGACGATTAAGATGTGATCAATATTTAGCCCTTAAAGGGATCGTTTAACAATGTTAAATCTGAGATACACGGTCCTACATGTCAACAGTGTCTGTGATATTGTGTAATATTGAAGCCCTAAAAAAATCGCGCCCCAAAATGATCAAGAAGTGCCTCAAAAAAGTAAAAATCTTTGAGTGACCGGGTTTACCATACTCGTTTTCCCCAATAGACTGTAGTGTTATGAAAACCGTTCGGCGAACGGTTTTCAAAATTTGTCATTCCAATCATTAATATCTTGATAATCAGACAGGCGATCGGCTTGTAAAAGTCATGGAGTTCCTGACTGACCTAAAGGTTTACAATCATCATTGCAGCATGAGCTAAATCGAGGATTATTTCTAAAGGATCTGAGACAAAGTTACCGGATCCCTTTAAAGCTAATATTGAGCTCTGGTATATTTGTATTTTGTATTTATTAACATTTATTTCCTTTTTAACGGTACGACATGAAACACAATGTGTATATATTTTATATGAGTAACAATGATTTCAACATAGAGTAAACAGTAAATAATTCAGACACCAGAAGGAGGCGAAAAGCCGAAAAGCATATCTTGAGTTGGGAACGCCCATAATAAGTTAACACAGTTACTGAGAGAACATTATAGATATTAGTATGAAAATTACATATTGGCATCATATGTCGTAAATATGTCGTATGTTGAGAGAACATGGCTATAATTCATTCTGGAATGCCTATCCTGCAGTAGATTGATTGTTTGAACCAGTAAAATAAAATCAACCTCACAAAAACTTGCTGGAAATCATCTTCAATATGAACAACAACTCTCATTTGCACATAAGGACCTGTGTGAAGCACATGGTGTTGGGCCTACATACGCTGTACCTTGATTTCCTTATTATACTATGCTCATAACTCAGCCCCTATTTCTACCAAAATCTTGTTCATTCAGTGTAAGTTTGTTGGATTCTGTGAGAATTTATTGTCTATCATTACCAGAACTCAAGCTTATCTTTAAAGAATTCTAGTCCTGAACGGGAGAAGAATGATTTGAAGGGATAAATGAAGTTACCTTGGGATTGCCTTTAACGTTGTCAAAGAGATGCACCCTTAGGATCGGTTTCTTCGTCGGGGGCATCCCTTTTGGCACGAAGGACAAGCATCCCAACCGCTTGCCTTTCACAAATGGATTGCGAATCTTCAGGACTGGCCATCCAAATGAAAAGTGGTCAATGAAGACGGTTATCTCCTTGTCATCTACCTCACACCTTGGAAGTCTATTTACTGACGGCGGGACGTAAGTAATGGTACTGATCTGCACATCTCCTGGTAAGTACATGGAAGTGCCGAGCATTTAAAAATCATCATCAAGATATATAAAACAAATGAAATCCTTGATCATTTTGGCAGAAAGGCAAACATCCTTTTTGGCAGTAACGAATCTATGGGGTTTGAGGGTTCAACCACCTTATAACAACATTTGCAACTGACGTCCTTTTATATGTCCTTTTATAAGCATACTGAATAATGATTAGTAGCCGGCGCAAAACTGACTTCAAAATTTTGGTTAAGTGTCAGTCTCTTTGGTGTGTCTTGGGTATTACATGCACGGTGGCAAATGAGATAGAAAAATGATGTTCTTACTCTTACCTGTATCATGCCACAGCTCACCATTGTAGATCCCGGTCCCGACTTCCGAAGGGTCATAAAGGATGGCAGAATGCGGAAGGGTCACTTTGACGGGTACTGCGAATCTGAAACCTGGTGAATTCAGAATAGTGCACTGGAATCCAAAGCTGCAGACCATCTCGTCCTCTTGGAAGTGTGTGGATGGAGGATTGGTTAAAACCTGGAGACCAATTTCAATTTCCCCCTCTTCCTGTATGGCCCCTTCTGGCACACAAAGCGTAATGTCGTGTGTCTCGAGTCTTAGCTTCCCTCCTAGCTTGCCAAATGATTTGCTGATAGGTTTAGAGGTAGGTTTCCGCATGAACTGATCAGAAATGGCGAGAATACGGCTTTCACCACTTGCAACAGAAGAGAAGTATTGTAGTTGTGTACATGATCTCACTATTTCGAGTATTTCTGTTCTTTCTAAAGAACCGCACTCATCTGTCTCGAGTTTACTTATCCTAGGAAACTTCTTCACAATGCCCAGGAGGTCTTTGACAGCTTTCAAGGGTGTTGACTGCTTCAAATAAAGCTTTTCAGTGGGCATTTGCCCTGTCTTGGTCCAGTCTAGGTAGATTTGGTGTTCAGCTGTTATATTATGCTGGACGATGAAATTTGTTATGCTTTTGAAAGCCTTGAATACCAGTTCGTTTAGACATGCAAAAGGTATTACATTGACTGGAATGATTTCCAGGTGAGACAGAGCGGATTCAGAGAATTCCATCTTACTCTCCGTTTGAACATCTACCTTGCACTGCGATATTCGAAGAAACGGGAGATGTGAAAGTTGTTCTACGATAAATTTCGAAAAGGTTAGCAGGCAAAGAGATCCTATAAACTGTTCTAAACACAACCTACGAAGTTTTGAGAGGAAGCTACTGGGAAGCGGTTGCATGTACCCCGAGATATCAAGCTTGGTTTGGTCATGTCCATCCAACGTCAGATCAGATATTTTGGGAAAGATGGAGGAAACAATGGCAAGCAGAGCTCTAAATGGGACGTCAGTCGTCTGACGACATCGCATGTATAATTCAAATTTGGATGAAGCACCCTCATCACTCTCATCGACGGACGTTGTGGAGTCGCTCTCAAGGACTGATTCCTCGGAAATGGACACTGGTACGTTTGCATGTAGTCTTAGAACACGTAATTTTGGACAGGATCGAGCTACAAATGACAAAACTTCTGCCAAGGGTAAGTTCGATTGTTGGAGATCAAGAATGGTTGTATCATGGTCTGCATCCCATGCCCATGATGTTATTGGCGGGTGGTATTGTGGCTCCTCTGCCAGATCAGGATGGTACGGGAGTTCCTGTTCCTTGGGAATTGTTGTAAGATCTAAATAAATTATGATAATGGTTTCCTTATTTATTTGCCTTTAAAGTGTTTTCTAGATGTCCTTAATTTTACGACTGCGACATTCAATATTCCTTTATTTATTTGGACCCCAGGGAAGAACAGTTTTGTCATGTTAAAGGAGCTGAGTGGGTTATTCAGCTTTTCATTATATTCTTGATTTAAATGTACTTTTCAACTTTTCATATATTGCTTTTATATTTTGATTTGGAAAAACAAAAACCTTACCATAGCCTCTATCAGTTATATAATAAGGGAATGAGAGTTTTGGTTTCTCAAACAAAATGTTTATATATGAGTAGTGATGCATCAAAAAACACCATGCAGTCTCGGTCAAAAAAAGTAATCAAATGTTGTTATTGTCATCATGATGTTATATATACGCTACAGGAATCTAAAAGAGATTACCTCGAATGAAACCACTCGTAAAGAGCCTAGACTATATTCTAATTTAACCTGCGCATGCGCTCATGGTTACCGTTAGGGTTAGTGATAGTGTTATAATAATCATGCAAACCATGCTTTTATCAACCCATGGTTGGTTCAATCGGTAAGGATAGCGTATTAACGGCAATCTTGGAGTAAGGTTGTGGATTCAAATCTCAGTATTTATTCTGTCCTATTTTTGCACTATATAAATAGTGAGGCAAGGCAATACCATATCTAATCCGCCTTCTTAATGATCTGCTGCTTTGAATATCATCTGTTATATTTCTCAATGTTAGACTATGTCTCTAGTCGTTTGCATAGTATATTTCACTGATTAAGTGGCTAAACAGTTGTGTAAAGAAAATATGCGCTTCCCGGATAAACAAAATGATTGTTATGAATTATTATTGTCAGTATTACCTTCATATTTCATCCTATCAGCGGCTTGCACGTTGATAGTCAATTTCTTCGTATCAAATAAGGAAGCACTCAACTCTTCCGTAAAACCAAAGCCATATTCCTAGCATACAAAAGAAAGAAAAACAACAACAATCACACACACACACACACGAAGCAAAAACAAATAAGAAAAAGGAAAAATAATCAATTGAATATGTCTAGTCTTTTACCACGACCAAAAATTCACTGTGAAGAAATCAATTTTAAAACCCCATTGAGCACCCCCCCCCCCCCCTCTGGATATAGTACTATGGCGATCAGCTCAGAGAATTAATAGTTTTAACAAATGCACGGTATAGGCCTTACAATCATGGTATACAAGATCATCATACTCTACATAAATTAAATGTTATTATTATCACAATGATTATTACTACTACTACGACAAAGTACTTCTCCTACCACCATTACCACTACTATTAGTGTATTATACTTAAAATATCATTATTACTATCATCATCATTAGAACTAATAATAGTAGTAGTAGAAGTAGTAGTAGTAGTAGTAGTAGTAGTACTAGTAGTAGTAGTAGTAGTAGAAATAGTAGTAGTAGTAGTAACAGTATCACTAGTAGTAGTAGTAGTGTCAGTAAGAGTAGATGTATTAGTAATAGAAGTCGTAGTAGTAGTAGTAGTAGTAGCAGTAGTTGTAGTAGTATAGAAATAATAGTAGTAGTAATACCAGTAGTATAGGTAGTAGAAGTGGTAGTAGTAGTAATAGTAGGAGTTGTTGTATTAGTAGTAGAAGTAATTTAGAAGTATGAACTTGTAGCAACACAATAATCTTCATCATTATCGTTCATCATCATCATCTTCGTCGTCGTCATCATTATTTACCGTTTCATCACCATGTACTGACACGACATCAGGCTTCTCATTTTCTTTCTTTTGGCCGTCTTTAATTTTACGGGTCATCTTGGCCTTCTCGAGGAGAGGATCCTTGAACAATAAATTAGAAAAACATCGGCGAGGAATATAAATTTGATTGTATGGAAATAATCCCAAAACAAAATCTGACATAAAAAGACAAAGTCGTAACAAATTTCGGTCGCGGAGTCCGTTCATTGTTCAACAGACGTACCGTATTTGGTTCATTTGAATCTCATGACATATACAGTGAGTATCAAAAAGAGTACACTGTTTGAAATTATGCTCTAAAATTATACCATATCTTCAAGATGTATCATTACAAAATCTTACTACAATCAAAGAATTTCTATTTTGTCTTTGTCCACTCTGACAAAATGTAATGCAATACAGAAAATGTACATATTATGTTCAATTTTCATAAAAAAGAGAGACCAAAATGCAATTTAAAACAGATTAATTGTCATGATGGATTCCTGTTTGGAGGATGTAGAAATAACAATCAAAGCATTATCATAATAATAATAATAATCATTATCATTATTATCTTTAATAAGTAATTTTTTCTTATATGTCTGTAAATATTGATATTTTTAACTTATTCATTTTTTACATGTCTGTTGGGGACCCCACTGGAAATAAGTTCTCGAGCTTTCTTGGGCTATCCTGTTCAAACTGACTTCATCTGTCATTATTGCATATTATTGTATTTGGAAGCTTGGCGAATAAAAATCAATCAATCAATCAATCAATCAATCAACAAAGTATTTGTCAATATTTCCTTTCTTAATTTCTAATCACCGTGCTAAACTTTGTTTCTTGGAACCTGTGGCTTTCAAAATGAATTAGACATTTAAAGAAGAAGACGTGTAAATTGTAGAATCTATTTCTGCTAAATTAAATCATTCCAGAAACTGACAGATCTAGGCTCTGCTCAAGGCTTTAGGAATTTGTGGTAAAGTGTCAAATAAGAGCCTGTGCTTGCAGACTTCTCCACCAGTGTAGATCGACGGATGTGCGCTGGCTCTATTTCGAACACCCCCTCTACACCCCGTTTAAAACATTATAATTGAGTATAAAGGATAGCATCATACTTTTTTGTCGGTGTATATTGTAGGATATATTAAACATGAATATATGCCTACTGGAGTAATTAAAGCCCTACCTTTTAATCAGCAACTGGCAATTCGTTCTCTTCTACGACAGATCAGATCGAAGCAATGGAGCACAATAATCAAAGTATAACTGCACAGTACTATTATGACATATGACACGAACGGAGTTTAATATATAGTGCATGTTCTATGTGCATCTCCTCGTAAATCACCTGCCTGAATATCATGTAGGTATCGATCCAATTAACGTAGGCCTACTGCTATTTTTCGTGAACCTGCTGCGTAGTAAAAAGAATATTATTTTCGCACACTAGCAGTACTATACGTACGTGGGTCAGTTGATATCAGTAAATATGCGCTATTGTCTGGTTGATTAGCTCGTTTAAGTGAGCACAAATAAAAATGGCGATCTGTTGCAGCCCACTTCGAAAACAAAAATTGTATTCACCGATCAAATGCATATATACGTGGGTATTCCCCGCGAAAAAAAAAACGCACTATTATGTACACAATATGGGATCATTGCGCCATCTGTGGCCCAAACATTACCAGGAATTAGTACTAAGTACCACTTCAAGTTCAACTCGGCGGCCATTTCTCTTCCAGGTCGGAATTCCAGTTGAAACCAGTAAGCAACTGGTACCAGTTAAAACCAGTAGTCAACTGGTACCAGTTAAAACCAGTAGGTTCAACTGGTTTTTAATATGGAAATTGAAACAACGCTAACTGGGACCAGTAGATTTACCAGTTGATTTACCAGTCGATTTACCAGTTGAATTACCAGTTGATTTACCAGTTGAATTACCAGTTGATTTATCAGTTGATTTACCAGTTGAATTTCCAGTTGAATTACCAGTTGATTTACCAGGTGATTTACCAGTTAATTATCCAGTAATCAATCAACTGATAATCAATAATCATTAATAGCATCTGGCCACCAACTTGACCACATATACTAACTCTTGCAATTACCCCATCACACTGATCATTTGAAGAAGGTTACAGATGTGTATTATGTGAGTTGTCATCTATAGTTCGTGCATACTTATATACAATTTATACACTTTATTTTCTGGTTAGTAATAACATATATCGATATATCTCATTTACGTCTTAAATTAGATGAAAAACATGATCAGACATGTGTAATATAGTTGTCAATAATTAACTAAAAAAATATAATTCACAACATTTATGTGCATTGTCACATTTGCTTGACAGATCATGATAATTATATTTTCTGTGAAAACATGCAAATTAATCATGAATATGCATAAGTCAACTGGTTTTCAACTGGTAAATCAACTGTTAATCGTACTGGTTTTCAACTTGTAAATCAACTGGTAATCGTACTGCATGGTTTTCAACTTGTAAATCAACTGGTAATCATCTACTGATTTTAAACTGGTAAATTAACTGGTACTCATCTACTGGTTTTCAACTGCCGGGTAATCGTCTACTGGTTTTCAACGGGTAAATCAACTGGAGATCATCTACTGGTTTTCAACTGGTAAATCAACTGGTAATCGTACTGGTTTTCAACTGGTAAAGCAACTGGTGATCATCTACTGGTTTTCAACTGGTAATCATCTACTGATAAATCAACTGGTAATATCAAATGGTCTCAGATGTCAACCGGTATTTCTACAGGTTTCCAAATTGTATCAACTGGTTTCAACTGGTACCAGTTGAGACCAGTTGAGACCAGTTCAAACCAGTAGATACCAGTTGGAAATCCTAACTGGTTTCAACTGGTATCAACTGGAATGTCGACCTGGGTATACCTTGCTGGGTACATTAACATCACCTGGATCAAGTGTGGAAAAAAGACAGTATGGTGCCACAGTGACAGGGACTTGAACCCCACGATCATGATCACGACAGACAAAAGCAGAACAAAACAAAGCTAAAGAGTTTTCTATTTTTACTCGGAATTACTTCACAAGCTTTATTCAAGAAAAGTGAAGACGGTTTTGATTTCAGTAAAAAAAAAAACTCCAATATGTTGGGGAGTACCATAATATTTCAGGTAAACTATCATGCATTATGATTATCATTATGCATTATGATTATCATTATGCATTATGATTCATAACTTGTTCAATGTTTATTAGATAATTTATCAGTATAAGCATAAGCATAAGCAGAATTTAAAAACTGGGTTCGCAAACCAAAGAGCCAGTCCTCTCTTTTTCATGATAGTGGAAGAAAATTTTAGGTGTTACGACTTGGGTACGGAGCCTCATTTGCATTTTGCATAGGAAATTCTATAGCAAAGGGGACAACATAGTATCTTATGATTTTTCAAATAAACAGTGTTTCATTTGTAAAAATGAATTATATTTATGCGCATGCGGTGCCTTATTGTGCATTTTCATAGGAAATTATAGTACAGGGAACAATCGATAATTGTTATGATTCTTCAACGAAAGAGTGTGTCATGAAAGTTTACTTTAAATACCATTACGAACAGACAATCTGTCTCGCGCTTTCTATAAATGGTTCAAACGGAATTCATTGTACGACCATCATTGATCAACATTCTCAAAAGATGAGGGCGACAATGTTAATAGAGTCCCGATTGAGCCAAATAAACTAAAGGCTGCGTCTTCGCACTGCATTATTACAGTCCGATCAGTTAATTTATCCATCAATTTCCCTAATATTCCTTGTTTTCCCCTTCTTTTTCATTTTTCGTCGACATACACAAAGCCGCCCTCCGAAGAGAAAAGCAAATATATTCGATCTAACACGATTTTTTTTTTACGAACAGACAATATTTCTCACAATAGCTACATCACTAATCTGTCTCATGCTTTCTATAAAGGGCTCAAATGGAATTCAGTGAGCGATCGTTACCGTTCTCAAAAAGGGATGGTATGATGTGAACAGGGTCGTGGTTGACCCCGTTACCGCGCGAGGTCACGCATCGACATACACAAAGCTGCCCTCCTCGATGAAATCATTTTTATACATGTACTAATAATTAGACGCTCATGCTTCACCGAACCCATTCCATTACAATTGGTGCATCGATCGCGGTACATAATCAATGGGACCATTATATAGTTCGGAGCAAAACCAAAACGTTACGCTTGTTCTTGTAAATGGTTGTGATCAGTCGATGGTGATGATGTATGGATTTATCTCACGCCTTTGCTTTTAGTAGGAGACATCAACACGGAGAACTGGTAATAACTACTTCCAAAGTACAAGGAACTTCTTCTAGTTCTCCACCACAGACTGCAAGAGTTATATTTCTGGGTCAAGTTTCAATCTGGCGCGAAACCAGATCAAGCGTACTTTACCATAATCATCAAGGAAACGTGCAATTATCGCTCTAGCTGTGTAAATCTGTCATGTCTGTAAAAAGCTGAAGTGTTCATCAAGTCTGAGTATCATGGCTTCGGGACCCCCTAAAAGTCCTCGACCAGGGAGAAAGCTGACTGTGGCTGTTAACATTCCCAAACCGTCATCGGATTCAAGACTATTTCTCGAACCATCCAAGCCAACAGGCAGATCGCCGTCATCACCCCTTGCGGAAATTTCTTCGTTGGATGCGTCAGAGAATAGGCCTAACAGCGGACCTCATCCTCCACGTTCCCCTCGACCGTCCACCCCAAATTTCCATCAGGTTCGATCACCGTATGGTAGTCCTGATAAGCATGGCAATCGACCTCGTCGACATACGGTGAGTGTGGTCGAACCGACAAAGGTTGCCGTGTCGAGTGTTCGTCATAAAACGTTTCCCGCATCTGACTTTCACGATGAACCCAATTTCGGTATTGACTCAATCAACGACGAAGCTGATCACGAAGCCGAAAACCCACAACCTCTGCCGGCATCGTCGTCATTTTTTCAGCAAGCAATGCTTGATCTCAAAAGAAGACCAAGTCGGAGTTCACAGTCATCCATCGAAGACGAAGATTCGACACGGTCGAAAGGGAACGCGACGCCGTCCCCTAAAGACAGCCATCCTTTACGATCACCACCAGCAATCAAGATCAGTCATATCGAAGAGAAGAATGCAAGCTACTCACTGGACATCGAGTTCAACGTTTCAAACGACGAAGATGATATATTTGGATCACAGGGTGGTGAAAATAAACTGAGTAGTAGCGCGCCAGACTCTTTCCTCGAAGAAACGAGAAAAAGTACAATTTTACGACTTCAACTCGCTAAAACCCAGCTAACCTTATCCGCACGGGCCCTCAATCAAACATCGTCAAAGTCAAAAGATCCACAAAAAAGTGCCATCAAGAAAAACGAAAGGACCGTCCCGAAGTCGGCTCGGAAGTCGAAGCCAGGTGTTATGTTGAGCGTTGATGTCTCTCCTCTTGGTGGCCCGCTGAGGAAGTGGAGATCGACAGAAGGATCTCTGCCAGCTCTTAGCACTGCAACTCCTTCCCGTCATCATATAAATCATTCTCCATTTCTATCTTCCCCTATGATGAGGAGGAAAGGGAGTATCCCTGCGGTGTTGTCGATGCCTCCGAAAGAGAGACCGCGATCGAGTCTGCAAGACCTGCAGGCATCATTTAAAGATACTGAACAACAAGGGTAGGATATAATAGTCATTCCGGTGTTTCTCCTCCGCCTCCTCGTTCTCCTCCTCTTCCTCTTTTTCTTTTCTTCTCCTTTGATGAATTATTGCGACATTGCATATTTAAGTCAAACTGCTTTCAAATGTTCAAAGAATCAGCAAAACAAATCATATTTGTGCAAAGACATTTGGTATTTTGTCTCATTTCAATGTCTGTGCATTTTGTAAATATTCTTGGGGAAGATCCAAATTATCGACAATTGGCATTTGTAAAATAAATATATATCACTCGGTTTTCGTTTTTGTTCCAATCTTGAATGTCCAAAATACTTTGGACATATAATTTTCACAGCCAATTAAGATATTTAGAATAACATGTTTATAGTCATCGCCATTGGATACATGGGACCAGATTATTAATAAATTAACAACAATTACAAAATAGATTCAGACCATGTTTTAAGTGTTAAGTATTTGATAACCGATATCATTTACAAACATCATTAATGAATTTGTTTGGCCCCCAACACAGATCATCTTTGTTGAAAAAAGCACCCATTATCATTAGCGAGTACCATTCATGACTTTTTAGGCTCTCGAAAGTAGACTTTGACCCCGTTTTGGAGCCTTGTTCCAGTCATGTGTTATGATATATCGAAATCTAATCAGATTTTAATAAGTTACAATTTAAACATTGAACTTGTGGTTACGTGACAAAGCAGAGAGCTTAAGCGAGCATGGCCCGTTTACATACAATGACAGCAAGATTATAATTGATCAACTGTTCATTATCATAACTCAGTTAATTATTACAACATAAAGCATGTAAAAGGGGATATTGAAGTTTGTAGCGCATTCAGTATTCTACATTATTTCGCCAGTCAGCCTGATTATGATATAGTTAATATTAATAATATTATATGGCTTTGTTTTCGTGTGATACAAGAATAAATTGCTCTCGCTATGATAATATTGGACTCGTCTCCGACTCGTTCAATATTGTCATAGCTTGAGCAATATATTCTTGTATCACACTCAAAGCCATCCAATATTAAATAAGTACTAAATAGCATATCGGAGAAAGTAGTATTCAATATTGAATTTCCATTTTAAAACGTAAAGGTCATACAAATACACTTGTTAATGCATTTTGACGGAAAAAGTTTTCTTTCTAATATATTACATATTATTGCATATTCCTACCTTTGTTAACTCCATTTGTTTCAGCTTCGTGGATCTTATTTAAATGTCGTTATGATAACAAACCTGAGCAAATAGATTAAAATTATTTGTATTTCAGTCTCAGACTATTTGGTGTCGAGGGCCGATCCCTCTTTATCATTTAACATCAAACAAAGCCGTCCGGAAGATTATTGCTCGACTTGACATAGTTTTTCTTTAAATTTAAAACATTATTTCATGTTTTCATGTTTTTGATTGGTCACTCCCAAAACGTCTAGTGTCTCTCCCAGAGCTGCTCCTTCTACCAAACGTCCCTCTTCTGCGCATGTCTTTTCAACTTCCACCTCGACATCATCGTCGAGTACATCTGAGTCTTCTCCGACGCTGTCACCGCGTGCGAAACCGGAGACGACCGACCCACCTAATAAAACCAACAAACAGAGGACACCATCATCTGTCACCCATCAGCCTCAAGACGGCTAACAAGATCACTCAGTAAGTATACTAGAAACTAGCCCAGAGGTTCAGTTGAAATGTTTAAGGATTTACATGGAGGCGATTACGAAGTTGATAAAAGACTGTACTCAAGATTACGTCTTTCGGTTGGTGACGTTAAATGTCGGTCCCAAGACGTAAATAATCATATCTGATTGATTCACGTCTGTGAAAATCCAATTACACACACACACACACACACACACACACACGCATAATAGCAATGGCATTAGTTTCCCACATATTTTATCTATACCAGTGTAAATTAAAAAAAAAAAAAGAACATTCAATTTTCAATGTTGACTCTCTTTTATCAAACTAAAAATGAATTAGAAAAGCCTATGTTATTGTTGCCAAACATGGTAAAACAGGGTAACATTTTTCAAAAGTTTGTTTTTTTGCATTTAAATTATAAATCTGTTCTTTGTCTAGGCCTATCAGTATTAAACCATTGTGATTTTTTTAAAAACTTTCATTATCGACCTTTTAAAAAGAAAGTCGCCATAATCATTATTATAACGGATCCCCTTGGTGGTGGAGTATGTGTGTGTGAGGGGAGGTATGAGGGGTAACCACCACCTTCCCCCTCAACCGTTGATGCAAGATATTTAGACGCAGTATGTTACGCTCTAGAGATCTCGGACTTCTAAATTTTTTCAAACGTTACCCCCCCCCCCCCCCCTGTACTAGATATGGAGTCAAATTCAAAAGAATAAAATAGGCTACGAGAGGGAGAGGGAGAGGAGATGCTACAATTCCCTTCCGCCCCCCCCCCCCCCCCCCCCCTCCGCCCAGTCATC
>JAVYIG010018614.1:0-18075 GCA_035222895.1 Strongylocentrotus droebachiensis | reverse complement strand
AGCTAGCTGGCGGTCGTCAGCTAGCTGGCGGTCGTCAGCTAGCTGGCGGTCGTCAGCTAGCTGGCGGTCGTCAGCTAGCTGGCGGTCGTCAGCTAGCTGGCGGTCGTCAGCTAGCTGGCGGTCGTCAGCTAGCTGGCGGTCGTCAGCTAGCTGGCGGTCGTCAGCTAGCTGGCGTCGTCAGCTAGCTGGCGGTCGTCAGCTAGCTGGCGGTCGTCAGCGTGGCCTGCGGCCGATAGCGTTAGCCCCAAAGCCATGTCCAATTTTTAAACTACATTCAAGAGTCCCTTATTGCCAGGTTAAACAAGTTTTTTACATTTTCAGTTCTACTTTCTTCCTTTTATTACTCTGTACACTCCGACCATGCTATCATTTTCCAGTCTGTAAACAACCTTACTTTAGCCCCAAAGCCATGTCCAATTTTTAAACTACATTCAAGAGTCCCTTATTGCCAGGTTAAACAAGTTTTTTACATTTTCAGTTCTACTTTCTTCCCTTTATTACTCTGTACACTCCGACCATGCTATCCTTTTCCAGTCTGTAAACAACCTTACTTTAGCCCCAAAGCCATGTCCAATTTTTAAACTACATTCAAGAGTCCCTTATTGCCAGGTTAAACAAGTTTTTTACATTTTCAGTTCTACTTTCTTCCCTTTATTACTCTGTACACTCCGACCATGCTATCCTTTACCAGTCTGTAAACAACCTTAGTTTAGCCCCAAAGCCATGTCCAATTTTTAAACTACATTCAAGAGTCCCTAATTATTGCAGGTTAAACAAGTTTTTTACATTTTCAGTTCTACTTTCTTCCTTTTATTACTCTGTACACTCCGACCATGCTATCCTTTTCCAGTCTGTAAACAACTTTACAACATGAATTCAATGATGGGCAGGGTTTTACTTCTCATATGAAAGCGCCCAAACTTCACGAGGTGAAACAAAGGGTCTTTCAAATTCTAGTCTATTCAAGCCCAATATGGGCTAACAACTGGCCTGCATACCCGAGCAGAATCATTTTATGCTCAACAAAGACACACAGCCTTGGGTTAAGAGGTCCATTTTATTTTTTTTTAATTTAGTTATATTTTTTCATTGACAGTATACTATTAAATATCAGGAATATTGGATGCTCTGTTTCAAATACAGTCCAGATTGCCGAGCAATGAATTATCTCCTGCTTCTTGTCCAAAAAACATATCTAACTGGTTTTTAAAACGGTATCCTTTCCATCTCCCAACATTATTTTGAACTGTCTTGAACTTAAGTTGTTTTCCTTCCTTGAAATGACACTACAGCCAGTCTATTCTGTTCATGTACGCGTATTGAAAGAGCTTGTCCTCCATGCAGACAAGGAGAAAGAGCCATATTAAGTACCTTTAGGGCCATACATCAAAATAATGCGGTCATTGTTGCAATGTCAGGAATGCTATTTCTTTGGAAATCCTCGCAATAACAAAAGTATCCACTCAATGAAGGGAGTGCCCGTTCTTTTCTTCAATTCATCAATTGATGACATGTTAGAAAGAGCTGAGTAGTTTGTTACGTAAATATTCAAATATAGCCGATGCGAGCTATTAAAAAAAAACTGAATCGAATAGCCTGCATCTTTAATATGAATAACAATGAGCAGTGCCTAAATACAGCTGCACTGCAATTGTAAGTTAGCTTCAACGAAATGTTACTTTCAATGGCATGTTAGTTTGAATGCACCTGTTTCAAAACATAACAATCATTAAAATCAGCATCAGAAAGTGTTAACAACTAAAAGCGAACCAGGTAAATCGCAGTGAGACAAAGTGGTCTCGTGGATAAGCAACTGCTTAGTAAGTGGAAGGTATCGGGTTCGATCCCCAGCTAGTGTATTTTGTTTTAAAGCCCAAAAGGGCCTATGGTGAGGGGGGGAGGGGGAGCAGCTGAGTGTAGGAAAAAAAACTGTTAGGGAGCCCCTTTGGGGGGTCTTTTTTTTGGGGGGGTCTTTTTTTTCTTCTTTTTTCTTTTTCAAAAGCACAGTGTTAACAACTAAAAGTGAACCAGGTAATCGCAGTGAGGCAAAGTGGTATCGTGGATAAGCAACCGCCTAGTAAGTGGAAGGTATCGGGTTCGATCCCAGCTAGTGTATTTTGTTTTAAAGCCTAAAAGGGCCTATGGTGAGGGGGGGGGGGAGCAGCTGAGTGTAGGAAAAAAAACTGTTAGGGAGCCCCTTTGGGGGGTCTTTTTTTTTGGGGGGGGGGTCTTTTTTTTTTTTTTTTCTTTTTTCAAAAGCACAGTGTTAACAACTAAAAGTGAACCAGGTAATCGCAGTGAGGCAAAGTGGTCTCGTGGATAAGCAACCGCCTAGTAAGTGGAAGGTATCGGGTTCGATCCCCAGCTAGTGTATTTTGTTTTAAAGCCCAAAAGGGCCTATGGTGAGGGGGGTGGGGGGAGCAGCTGAGTGTAGGAAAAAAAACTGTTAGGGAGCCCCTTTGGGGGGTCTTTTTTTTTGGGGGGGGGGGGGGTCTTTTTTTCTTCTTTTTTCTTTTTTCAAAAGCACAGTGTTAACAACTAAAAGTGAACCAGGTAATCGCAGTGAGGCAAAGTGGTCTCGTGGATAAGCAACTGCTTAGTAAGTGGAAGGTATCGGGTTCGATCCCCAGCTAGTGTATTTTGTTTTAAAGCCTAAAAGGGCCTATGGTGAGGGGGGGGGAGCAGCTGAGTGTAGGAAAAAAAACTGTTAGTGAGCCCCTTTGGGGGTCTTTTTTTTGGGGGGGGGGTCTTTTTTTTTTTTTTTTTTTTAGCTGGCGGTCGTCAGCTAGCTGGCGGTCGTCAGCTAGCTGGCGGTCGTCAGCTAGCTGGCGGTCGTCAGCTAGCTGGCGGTCGTCAGCTAGCTGGCGGTCGTCAGCTAGCTGGCGGTCGTCAGCTAGCTGGCGGTCGTCAGCTAGCTGGCGGTCGTCAGCTAGCTGGCGGTCGTCAGCTAGCTGGCGGTCGTCAGCTAGCTGGCGGTCGTCAGCTAGCTGGCGGTCGTCAGCTAGCTGGCGGTCGTCAGCTAGCTGGCGGTCGTCAGCTAGCTGGCGGTCGTCAGCTAGCTGGCGGTCGTCAGCTAGCTGGCGGTCGTCAGCGTGGCCTGCGGCCGATAGCGTTAGCCCCAAAGCCATGTCCAATTTTTAAACTACATTCAAGAGTCCCTTATTGCCAGGTTAAACAAGTTTTTTACATTTTCAGTTCTACTTTCTTCCTTTTATTACTCTGTACACTCCGACCATGCTATCATTTTCCAGTCTGTAAACAACCTTACTTTAGCCCCAAAGCCATGTCCAATTTTTAAACTACATTCAAGAGTCCCTTATTGCCAGGTTAAACAAGTTTTTTACATTTTCAGTTCTACTTTCTTCCCTTTATTACTCTGTACACTCCGACCATGCTATCCTTTTCCAGTCTGTAAACAACCTTACTTTAGCCCCAAAGCCATGTCCAATTTTAAACTACATTCAAGAGTCCCTTATTGCCAGGTTAAACAAGTTTTTTACATTTTCAGTTCTACTTTCTTCCCTTTATTACTCTGTACACTCCGACCATGCTATCCTTTACCAGTCTGTAAACAACCTTAGTTTAGCCCCAAAGCCATGTCCAATTTTTAAACTACATTCAAGAGTCCCTAATTATTGCCAGGTTAAACAAGTTTTTTACATTTTCAGTTCTACTTTCTTCCTTTTATTACTCTGTACACTCCGACCATGCTATCCTTTTCCAGTCTGTAAACAACTTTACAACATGAATTCAATGATGGGCAGGGTTTACTTCTCATATGAAAGCGCCCAAACTTCACGAGGTGAAACAAAGGGTCTTTCAAATTCTAGTCTATTCAAGCCCAATATGGGCTAACAACTGGCCTGCATACCCGAGCAGAATCATTTTATGCTCAACAAAGACACACAGCCTTGGGTTAAGAGGTCCATTTTATTTTTTTTAAATTTAGTTATATTTTTTCATTGACAGTATACTATTAAATATCAGGAATATTGGATGCTCTGTTTCAAATACAGTCCAGATTGCCGAGCAATGAATTATCTCCTGCTTCTTGTCCAAAAAACATATCTAACTGTTTTTAAAACGGTATCCTTTCCATCTCCCAACATTATTTTGAACTGTCTTGAACTTAAGTTGTTTTCCTTCCTTGAAATGACACTACAGCCAGTCTATTCTGTTCATGTACGCGTATTGAAAGAGCTTGTCCTCCATGCAGACAAGGAGAAAGAGCCATATTAAGTACCTTTAGGGCCATACATCAAAATAATGCGGTCATTGTTGCAATGTCAGGAATGCTATTTCTTTGGAAATCCTCGCAATAACAAAAGTATCCACTCAATGAAGGGAGTGCCCGTTCTTTTCTTCAATTCATCAATTGATGACATGTTAGAAAGAGCTGAGTAGTTTGTTACGTAAATATTCAAATATAGCCGATGCGAGCTATTAAAAAAAACTGAATCGAATAGCCTGCATCTTTAATATGAATAACAATGAGCAGTGCCTAAATACAGCTGCACTGCAATTGTAAGTTAGCTTCAACGAAATGTTACTTTCAATGGCATGTTAGTTTGAATGCACCTGTTTCAAAACATAACAATCATTAAAATCAGCATCAGAAAGTGTTAACAACTAAAAGCGAACCAGGTAAATCGCAGTGAGACAAAGTGGTCTCGTGGATAAGCAACTGCTTAGTAAGTGGAAGGTATCGGGTTCGATCCCCAGCTAGTGTATTTTGTTTTAAAGCCCAAAAGGGCCTATGGTGAGGGGGGGAGGGGGAGCAGCTGAGTGTAGGAAAAAAAACTGTTAGGGAGCCCCTTTGGGGGGTCTTTTTTTTGGGGGGGGGTCTTTTTTTTCTTCTTTTTTCTTTTTCAAAAGCACAGTGTTAACAACTAAAAGTGAACCAGGTAATCGCAGTGAGGCAAAGTGGTATCGTGGATAAGCAACCGCCTAGTAAGTGGAAGGTATCGGGTTCGATCCCCAGCTAGTGTATTTTGTTTTAAAGCCTAAAAGGGCCTATGGTGAGGGGGGGGGGGGAGCAGCTGAGTGTAGGAAAAAAAACTGTTAGGGAGCCCCTTTGGGGGGTCTTTTTTGGGGGGGGGGTCTTTTTTTTTTTTTTTTCTTTTTTCAAAAGCACAGTGTTAACAACTAAAAGTGAACCAGGTAATCGCAGTGAGGCAAAGTGGTCTCGTGGATAAGCAACCGCCTAGTAAGTGGAAGGTATCGGGTTCGATCCCCAGCTAGTGTATTTTGTTTTAAAGCCCAAAAGGGCCTATGGTGAGGGGGTGGGGGGAGCAGCTGAGTGTAGGAAAAAAAACTGTTAGGGAGCCCCTTTGGGGGGTCTTTTTTTTGGGGGGGGGGGTCTTTTTTTTCTTCTTTTTTCTTTTTTCAAAAGCACAGTGTTAACAACTAAAAGTGAACCAGGTAATCGCAGTGAGGCAAAGTGGTCTCGTGGATAAGCAACTGCTTAGTAAGTGGAAGGTATCGGGTTCGATCCCCAGCTAGTGTATTTTGTTTTAAAGCCTAAAAGGGCCTATGGTGAGGGGGGGGGAGCAGCTGAGTGTAGGAAAAAAAACTGTTAGTGAGCCCCTTTGGGGGGTCTTTTTTTTTGGGGGGGGGGGGTCTTTTTTTTTTTTTTTTTAGCTGGCGGTCGTCAGCTAGCTGGCGGTCGTCAGCGTGGCCTGCGGCCGATAGCGTTAGCCCCAAAGCCATGTCCAATTTTAAACTACATTCAAGAGTCCCTTATTGCCAGGTTAAACAAGTTTTTTACATTTTCAGTTCTACTTTCTTCCTTTTATTACTCTGTACACTCCGACCATGCTATCATTTTCCAGTCTGTAAACAACCTTACTTTAGCCCCAAAGCCATGTCCAATTTTTAAACTACATTCAAGAGTCCCTTATTGCCAGGTTAAACAAGTTTTTTACATTTTCAGTTCTACTTTCTTCCCTTTATTACTCTGTACACTCCGACCATGCTATCCTTTTCCAGTCTGTAAACAACCTTACTTTAGCCCCAAAGCCATGTCCAATTTTTAAACTACATTCAAGAGTCCCTTATTGCCAGGTTAAACAAGTTTTTTACATTTTCAGTTCTACTTTCTTCCCTTTATTACTCTGTACACTCCGACCATGCTATCCTTTACCAGTCTGTAAACAACCTTAGTTTAGCCCCAAAGCCATGTCCAATTTTTAAACTACATTCAAGAGTCCCTAATTATTGCCAGGTTAAACAAGTTTTTTACATTTTCAGTTCTACTTTCTTCCTTTTATTACTCTGTACACTCCGACCATGCTATCCTTTTCCAGTCTGTAAACAACTTTACAACATGAATTCAATGATGGGCAGGGTTTTACTTCTCATATGAAAGCGCCCAAACTTCACGAGGTGAAACAAAGGGTCTTTCAAATTCTAGTCTATTCAAGCCCAATATGGGCTAACAACTGGCCTGCATACCCGAGCAGAATCATTTTATGCTCAACAAAGACACACAGCCTTGGTTAAGAGGTCCATTTTATTTTTTTAAATTTAGTTATATTTTTTCATTGACAGTATACTATTAAATATCAGGAATATTGGATGCTCTGTTTCAAATACAGTCCAGATTGCCGAGCAATGAATTATCTCCTGCTTCTTGTCCAAAAAACATATCTAACTGGTTTTTAAAACGGTATCCTTTCCATCTCCCAACATTATTTTGAACTGTCTTGAACTTAAGTTGTTTTCCTTCCTTGAAATGACACTACAGCCAGTCTATTCTGTTCATGTACGCGTATTGAAAGAGCTTGTCCTCCATGCAGACAAGGAGAAAGAGCCATATTAAGTACCTTTAGGGCCATACATCAAAATAATGCGGTCATTGTTGCAATGTCAGGAATGCTATTTCTTTGGAAATCCTCGCAATAACAAAAGTATCCACTCAATGAAGGGAGTGCCCGTTCTTTTCTTCAATTCATCAATTGATGACATGTTAGAAAGAGCTGAGTAGTTTGTTACGTAAATATTCAAATATAGCCGATGCGAGCTATTAAAAAAAAACTGAATCGAATAGCCTGCATCTTTAATATGAATAACAATGAGCAGTGCCTAAATACAGCTGCACTGCAATTGTAAGTTAGCTTCAACGAAATGTTACTTTCAATGGCATGTTAGTTTGAATGCACCTGTTTCAAAACATAACAATCATTAAAATCAGCATCAGAAAGTGTTAACAACTAAAAGCGAACCAGGTAATCGCAGTGAGACAAAGTGGTCTCGTGGATAAGCAACTGCTTAGTAAGTGGAAGGTATCGGGTTCGATCCCCAGCTAGTGTATTTTGTTTTAAAGCCCAAAAGGGCCTATGGTGAGGGGGGGAGGGGGAGCAGCTGAGTGTAGGAAAAAAAACTGTTAGGGAGCCCCTTTGGGGGGTCTTTTTTTTGGGGGGGGTCTTTTTTTCTTCTTTTTCTTTTTTCAAAAGCACAGTGTTAACAACTAAAAGTGAACCAGGTAATCGCAGTGAGGCAAAGTGGTATCGTGGATAAGCAACCGCCTAGTAAGTGGAAGGTATCGGGTTCGATCCCCAGCTAGTGTATTTTGTTTTAAAGCCTAAAAGGGCCTATGGTGAGGGGGGGGGAGCAGCTGAGTGTAGGAAAAAAAACTGTTAGGGAGCCCCTTTGGGGGTCTTTTTTTTTGGGGGGGGGTCTTTTTTTTTTTTTTTTCTTTTTCAAAAGCACAGTGTTAACAACTAAAAGTGAACCAGGTAATCGCAGTGAGGCAAAGTGGTCTCGTGGATAAGCAACCGCCTAGTAAGTGGAAGGTATCGGGTTCGATCCCCAGTTAGTGTATTTTGTTTTAAAGCCCAAAAGGGCCTATGGTGAGGGGGTGGGGGGAGCAGCTGAGTGTAGGAAAAAAAACTGTTAGGGAGCCCCTTTGGGGGTCTTTTTTTTTGGGGGGGGGTTCTTTTTTTTCTTCTTTTTTCTTTTTTCAAAAGCACAGTGTTAACAACTAAAAGTGAACCAGGTAATCGCAGTGAGGCAAAGTGGTCTCGTGGATAAGCAACTGCTTAGTAAGTGGAAGGTATCGGGTTCGATCCCCAGCTAGTGTATTTTGTTTTAAAGCCTAAAAGGGCCTATGGTGAAGGGGGGGGGGAGCAGCTGAGTGTAGGAAAAAAAACTGTTAGTGAGCCCCTTTGGGGGGTCTTTTTTTTGGGGGGGGGGTCTTTTTTTTTTTTTTTTTTTTAGCTGGCGGTCGTCAGCTAGCTAGCTGCGGTCGTCAGCTAGCTGGCGGTCGTCAGCTAGCTGGCGGTCGTCAGCGTTAGCCCCAAAGCCATGTCCAATTTTTAACTACATTCAAGAGTCCCTTATTGCCAGGTTAAACAAGTTTTTTACATTTTCAGTTCTACTTTCTTCCTTTTATTACTCTGTACACTCCGACCATGCTATCATTTTCCAGTCTGTAAACAACCTTACTTAGCCCCAAAGCCATGTCCAATTTTTAAACTACATTCAAGAGTCCCTTATTGCAGGTTAAACAAGTTTTTTACATTTTCAGTTCTACTTTCTTCCCTTTATTACTCTGTACACTCCGACCATGCTATCCTTTTCCAGTCTGTAAACAACCTTACTTTAGCCCCAAAGCCATGTCAATTTTTAAACTACATTCAAGAGTCCCTTATTGCCAGGTTAAACAAGTTTTTTACATTTTCAGTTCTACTTTCTTCCCTTTATTACTCTGTACACTCCGACCATGCTATCCTTTACCAGTCTGTAAACAACCTTAGTTTAGCCCCAAAGCCATGTCCAATTTTTAAACTACATTCAAGAGTCCCTAATTATTGCCAGGTTAAACAAGTTTTTTACATTTTCAGTTCTACTTTCTTCCTTTTATTACTCTGTACACTCCGACCATGCTATCCTTTTCCAGTCTGTAAACAACTTTACAACATGAATTCAATGATGGGCAGGGTTTTACTTCTCATATGAAAGCGCCCAAACTTCACGAGGTGAAACAAAGGGTCTTTCAAATTCTAGTCTATTCAAGCCCAATATGGCTAACAACTGGCCTGCATACCCGAGCAGAATCATTTTATGCTCAACAAAGACACACAGCCTTGGGTTAAGAGGTCCATTTTATTTTTTTTAAATTTAGTTATATTTTTTCATTGACAGTATACTATTAAATATCAGGAATATTGGATGCTCTGTTTCAAATACAGTCCAGATTGCCGAGCAATGAATTATCTCCTGCTTCTTGTCCAAAAAACATATCTAACTGGTTTTTAAAACGGTATCCTTTCCATCTCCCAACATTATTTTGAACTGTCTTGAACTTAAGTTGTTTTCCTTCCTTGAAATGACACTACAGCCAGTCTATTCTGTTCATGTACGCGTATTGAAAGAGCTTGTCCTCCATGCAGACAAGGAGAAAGAGCCATATTAAGTACCTTTAGGGCCATACATCAAAATAATGCGGTCATTGTTGCAATGTCAGGAATGCTATTTCTTTGGAAATCCTCGCAATAACAAAAGTATCCACTCAATGAAGGGAGTGCCCGTTCTTTTCTTCAATTCATCAATTGATGACATGTTAGAAAGAGCTGAGTAGTTTGTTACGTAAATATTCAAATATAGCCGATGCGAGCTATTAAAAAAAAACTGAATCGAATAGCCTGCATCTTTAATATGAATAACAATGAGCAGTGCCTAAATACAGCTGCACTGCAATTGTAAGTTAGCTTCAACGAAATGTTACTTTCAATGGCATGTTAGTTTGAATGCACCTGTTTCAAAACATAACAATCATTAAAATCAGCATCAGAAAGTGTTAACAACTAAAAGCGAACCAGGTAAATCGCAGTGAGACAAAGTGGTCTCGTGGATAAGCAACTGCTTAGTAAGTGGAAGGTATCGGGTTCGATCCCCAGCTAGTGTATTTTGTTTTAAAGCCCAAAAGGGCCTATGGTGAGGGGGGGAGGGGGAGCAGCTGAGTGTAGGAAAAAAAACTGTTAGGGAGCCCCTTTGGGGGGTCTTTTTTTTGGGGGGGGGTCTTTTTTTCTTCTTTTTTCTTTTTTCAAAAGCACAGTGTTAACAACTAAAAGTGAACCAGGTAATCGCAGTGAGGCAAAGTGGTATCGTGGATAAGCAACCGCCTAGTAAGTGGAAGGTATCGGGTTCGATCCCAGCTAGTGTATTTTGTTTTAAAGCCTAAAAGGGCCTATGGTGAGGGGGGGGGGAGCAGCTGAGTGTAGGAAAAAAAACTGTTAGGAGCCCCTTTGGGGGTCTTTTTTTTGGGGGGGGGGTCTTTTTTTTTTTTTTTCTTTTTTCAAAGCACAGTGTTAACAACTAAAAGTGAACCAGGTAATCGCAGTGAGGCAAAGTGGTCTCGTGGATAAGCAACCGCCTAGTAAGTGGAAGGTATCGGGTTCGATCCCCAGCTAGTGTATTTTGTTTTAAAGCCCAAAAGGGCCTATGGTGAGGGGTGGGGGGAGCAGCTGAGTGTAGGAAAAAAAACTGTTAGGGAGCCCCTTTGGGGGGTCTTTTTTTTTTTTTGGGGGGGTCTTTTTTTTCTTCTTTTTTCTTTTTTCAAAAGCACAGTGTTAACAACTAAAAGTGAACCAGGTAATCGCAGTGAGGCAAAGTGGTCTCGTGGATAAGCAACTGCTTAGTAAGTGGAAGGTATCGGGTTCGATCCCAGCTAGTGTATTTTGTTTTAAAGCCTAAAAGGGCCTATGGTGAGGGGGGGGGAGCAGCTGAGTGTAGGAAAAAAAACTGTTAGTGAGCCCCTTTGGGGGGTCTTTTTTTTGGGGGGGGGGTCTTTTTTTTTTTTTTTTTTTTTTTCAAAAGCACAGTGTTAACAACTAAAAGTGAACCAGGTAATCGCAGTGAGGCAAAGTGGTCTCGTGGATAAGCAACCGCCTAGTAAGTGGAAGGTATCGGGTTCGATCCCCAGCTAGTGTATTTTGTTTTAAAGCCCAAAAGGGCCTATGGTGAGGGGGTGGGGGGAGCAGCTGAGTGTAGGAAAAAAAACTGTTAGGGAGCCCCTTTGGGGGGTCTTTTTTTTTGGGGGGGGGGGGTCTTTTTTTTCTTCTTTTTTCTTTTTTCAAAAGCACAGTGTTAACAACTAAAAGTGAACCAGGTAATCGCAGTGAGGCAAAGTGGTCTCGTGGATAAGCAACTGCTTAGTAAGTGGAAGGTATCGGGTTCGATCCCCAGCTAGTGTATTTTGTTTTAAAGCCTAAAAGGGCCTATGGTGAGGGGGGGGGGAGCAGCTGAGTGTAGGAAAAAAAACTGTTAGTGAGCCCCTTTGGGGGGTCTTTTTTTTTTGGGGGGGGGTCTTTTTTTTTTTTTTTTTTTAGCTGGCGGTCGTCAGCTAGCTGGCGGTCGTCAGCTAGCTGGCGGTCGTCAGCTAGCTGGCGGTCGTCAGCTAGCTGGCGGTCGTCAGCTAGCTGCGGTCGTCAGCTAGCTGGCGGTCGTCAGCTAGCTGGCGTCGTCAGCTAGCTGGCGGTCGTCAGCTAGCTGGCGGTCGTCAGCTAGCTGGCGGTCGTCAGCTAGCTGGCGGTCGTCAGCTAGCTGGCGGTCGTCAGCTAGCTGGCGGTCGTCAGCTAGCTGGCGGTCGTCAGCTAGCTGGCGGTCGTCAGCTAGCTGGCGGTCGTCAGCTAGCTGGCGGTCGTCAGCGTGGCCTGCGGCCGATAGCGTTAGCCCCAAAGCCATGTCCAATTTTTAAACTACATTCAAGAGTCCCTTATTGCCAGGTTAAACAAGTTTTTTACATTTTCAGTTCTACTTTCTTCCTTTTATTACTCTGTACACTCCGACCATGCTATCATTTTCCAGTCTGTAAACAACCTTACTTTAGCCCCAAAGCCATGTCCAATTTTTAAACTACATTCAAGAGTCCCTTATTGCCAGGTTAAACAAGTTTTTTACATTTTCAGTTCTACTTTCTTCCCTTTATTACTCTGTACACTCCGACCATGCTATCCTTTTCCAGTCTGTAAACAACCTTACTTTAGCCCAAAGCCATGTCCAATTTTTAAACTACATTCAAGAGTCCCTATTGCCAGGTTAAACAAGTTTTTTACATTTTCAGTTCTACTTTCTTCCCTTTATTACTCTGTACACTCCGACCATGCTATCCTTTACCAGTCTGTAAACAACCTTAGTTTAGCCCCAAAGCCATGTCCAATTTTTAAACTACATTCAAGAGTCCCTAATTATTGCCAGGTTAAACAAGTTTTTTACATTTTCAGTTCTACTTTCTTCCCTTTATTACTCTGTACACTCCGACCATGCTATCCTTTACCAGTCTGTAAACAACCTTAGTTAAGCCCCAAAGCCATGTCCAATTTTAAACTACATTCAAGAGTCCCTAATTATTGCCAGGTTAAACAAGTTTTTTACATTTTCAGTTCTACTTTCTTCCTTTTATTACTCTGTACACTCCGACCATGCTATCCTTTTCCAGTCTGTAAACAACTTTACAACATGAATTCAATGATGGGCAGGGTTTTACTTCTCATATGAAAGCGCCCAAACTTCACGAGGTGAAACAAAGGGTCTTTCAAATTCTAGTCTATTCAAGCCCAATATGGGCTAACAACTGGCCTGCATACCCGAGCAGAATCATTTTATGCTCAACAAAGACACACAGCCTTGGGTTAAGAGGTCCATTTTATTTTTTTTAAATTTAGTTATATTTTTTCATTGACAGTATACTATTAAATATCAGGAATATTGGATGCTCTGTTTCAAATACAGTCCAGATTGCCGAGCAATGAATTATCTCCTGCTTCTTGTCCAAAAAACATATCTAACTGGTTTTTAAAACGGTATCCTTTCCATCTCCCAACATTATTTTGAACTGTCTTGAACTTAAGTTGTTTTCCTTCCTTGAAATGACACTACAGCCAGTCTATTCTGTTCATGTACGCGTATTGAAAGAGCTTGTCCTCCATGCAGACAAGGAGAAAGAGCCATATTAAGTACCTTAGGGCCATACATCAAAATAATGCGGTCATTGTTGCAATGTCAGGAATGCTATTTCTTTGGAAATCCTCGCAATAACAAAAGTATCCACTCAATGAAGGGAGTGCCCGTTCTTTTCTTCAATTCATCAATTGATGACATGTTAGAAAGAGCTGAGTAGTTTGTTACGTAAATATTCAAATATAGCCGATGCGAGCTATTAAAAAAAAACTGAATCGAATAGCCTGCATCTTTAATATGAATAACAATGAGCAGTGCCTAAATACAGCTGCACTGCAATTGTAAGTTAGCTTCAACGAAATGTTACTTTCAATGGCATGTTAGTTTGAATGCACCTGTTTCAAAACATAACAATCATTAAAATCAGCATCAGAAAGTGTTAACAACTAAAAGCGAACCAGGTAAATCGCAGTGAGACAAAGTGGTCTCGTGGATAAGCAACTGCTTAGTAAGTGGAAGGTATCGGGTTCGATCCCCAGCTAGTGTATTTTGTTTAAAGCCCAAAAGGGCCTATGGTGAGGGGGGGAGGGGGAGCAGCTGAGTGTAGGAAAAAAAACTGTTAGGGAGCCCCTTTGGGGGGTCTTTTTTTTGGGGGGGGGTCTTTTTTTTCTTCTTTTTCTTTTTTCAAAAGCACAGTGTTAACAACTAAAAGTGAACCAGGTAATCGCAGTGAGGCAAAGTGGTATCGTGGATAAGCAACCGCCTAGTAAGTGGAAGGTATCGGGTTCGATCCCCAGCTAGTGTATTTTGTTTTTAAAGCCTAAAAGGGCCTATGGTGAGGGGGGGGGGGAGCAGCTGAGTGTAGGAAAAAAAACTGTTAGGGAGCCCCTTTGGGGGGTCTTTTTTTTGGGGGGGGGGTCTTTTTTTTTTTTTTTTTCTTTTTTCAAAAGCACAGTGTTAACAACTAAAAGTGAACCAGGTAATCGCAGTGAGGCAAAGTGGTCTCGTGGATAAGCAACCGCCTAGTAAGTGGAAGGTATCGGGTTCGATCCCCAGCTAGTGTATTTTGTTTTAAAGCCCAAAAGGGCCTATGGTGAGGGGGTGGGGGGAGCAGCTGAGTGTAGGAAAAAAAACTGTTAGGGAGCCCCTTTGGGGGGTCTTTTTTTTTTGGGGGGGGGGGTCTTTTTTTTCTTCTTTTTTCTTTTTCAAAAGCACAGTGTTAACAACTAAAAGTGAACCAGGTAATCGCAGTGAGGCAAAGTGGTCTCGTGGATAAGCAACTGCTTAGTAAGTGGAAGGTATCGGGTTCGATCCCCAGCTAGTGTATTTTGTTTTAAAGCCTAAAAGGGCCTATGGTGAGGGGGGGGGGGAGCAGCTGAGTGTAGGAAAAAAAACTGTTAGTGAGCCCCTTTGGGGGGTCTTTTTTTTTGGGGGGGGGGTCTTTTTTTTTTTTTTTTTTTTAGCTGGCGGTCGTCAGCTAGCTGGCGGTCGTCAGCGTGGCCTGCGGCCGATATCGTTAGCCCCAAAGCCATGTCCAATTTTTAAACTACATTCAAGAGTCCCTTATTGCCAGGTTAAACAAGTTTTTTACATTTTCAGTTCTACTTTCTTCCTTTTATTACTCTGTACACTCCGACCATGCTATCATTTTCCAGTCTGTAAACAACCTTACTTTAGCCCCAAAGCCATGTCCAATTTTTAAACTACATTCAAGAGTCCCTTATTGCCAGGTTAAACAAGTTTTTTACATTTTCAGTTCTACTTTCTTCCCTTTATTACTCTGTACACTCCGACCATGCTATCCTTTTCCAGTCTGTAAACAACCTTACTTTAGCCCCAAAGCCATGTCCAATTTTTAAACTACATTCAAGAGTCCCTTATTGCCAGGTTAAACAAGTTTTTTACATTTTCAGTTCTACTTTCTTCCCTTTATTACTCTGTACACTCCGACCATGCTATCCTTTACCAGTCTGTAAACAACCTTAGTTTAGCCCCAAAGCCATGTCCAATTTTTAAACTACATTCAAGAGTCCCTAATTATTGCCAGGTTAAACAAGTTTTTACATTTTCAGTTCTACTTTCTTCCTTTTATTACTCTGTACACTCCGACCATGCTATCCTTTTCCAGTCTGTAAACAACTTTACAACATGAATTCAATGATGGGCAGGGTTTTACTTCTCATATGAAAGCGCCCAAACTTCACGAGGTGAAACAAAGGGTCTTTCAAATTCTAGTCTATTCAAGCCCAATATGGGCTAACAACTGGCCTGCATACCCGAGCAGAATCATTTTATGCTCAACAAAGACACACAGCCTTGGGTTAAGAGGTCCATTTTATTTTTTTTAAATTTAGTTATATTTTTTCATTGACAGTATACTATTAAATATCAGGAATATTGGATGCTCTGTTTCAAATACAGTCCAGATTGCCGAGCAATGAATTATCTCCTGCTTCTTGTCCAAAAAACATATCTAACTGGTTTTTAAAACGGTATCCTTTCCATCTCCAACATTATTTTGAACTGTCTTGAACTTAAGTTGTTTTCCTTCCTTGAAATGACACTACAGCCAGTCTATTCTGTTCATGTACGCGTATTGAAAGAGCTTGTCCTCCATGCAGACAAGGAGAAAGAGCCATATTAAGTACCTTTAGGGCCATACATCAAAATAATGCGGTCATTGTTGCAATGTCAGGAATGCTATTTCTTTGGAAATCCTCGCAATAACAAAAGTATCCACTCAATGAAGGGAGTGCCCGTTCTTTTCTTCAATTCATCAATTGATGACATGTTAGAAAGAGCTGAGTAGTTTGTTACGTAAATATTCAAATATAGCCGATGCGAGCTATTAAAAAAAAACTGAATCGAATAGCCTGCATCTTTAATATGAATAACAATGAGCAGTGCCTAAATACAGCTGCACTGCAATTGTAAGTTAGCTTCAACGAAATGTTACTTTCAATGGCATGTTAGTTTGAATGCACCTGTTTCAAAACATAACAATCATTAAAATCAGCATCAGAAAGTGTTAACAACTAAAAGCGAACCAGGTAAATCGCAGTGAGACAAAGTGGTCTCGTGGATAAGCAACTGCTTAGTAAGTGGAAGGTATCGGGTTCGATCCCCAGCTAGTGTATTTTGTTTTAAAGCCCAAAAGGGCCTATGGTGAGGGGGGGAGGGGGAGCAGCTGAGTGTAGGAAAAAAAACTGTTAGGGAGCCCCTTTGGGGGGTCTTTTTTTGGGGGGGGGTCTTTTTTTTTCTTCTTTTTTCTTTTTCAAAAGCACAGTGTTAACAACTAAAAGTGAACCAGGTAATCGCAGTGAGGCAAAGTGGTATCGTGGATAAGCAACCGCCTAGTAAGTGGAAGGTATCGGGTTCGATCCCCAGCTAGTGTATTTTGTTTTAAAGCCTAAAAGGGCCTATGGTGAGGGGGGGGGGAGCAGCTGAGTGTAGGAAAAAAAACTGTTAGGGAGCCCCTTTGGGGGGTCTTTTTTTGGGGGGGGGGGTCTTTTTTTTTTTTTTTTTTTTTTTTCAAAAGCACAGTGTTAACAACTAAAAGTGAACCAGGTAATCGCAGTGAGGCAAAGTGGTCTCGTGGATAAGCAACCGCCTAGTAAGTGGAAGGTATCGGGTTCGATCCCCAGCTAGTGTATTTTGTTTTAAAGCCCAAAAGGGCCTATGGTGAGGGGGTGGGGGGAGCAGCTGAGTGTAGGAAAAAAAACTGTTAGGGAGCCCCTTTGGGGGGTCTTTTTTTTTGGGGGGGGGGGTCTTTTTTTTCTTCTTTTTTCTTTTTTCAAAAGCACAGTGTTAACAACTAAAAGTGAACCAGGTAATCGCAGTGAGGCAAAGTGGTCTCGTGGATAAGCAACTGCTTAGTAAGTGGAAGGTATCGGGTTCGATCCCCAGCTAGTGTATTTTGTTTTAAAGCCTAAAAGGGCCTATGGTGAGGGGGGGGGAGCAGCTGAGTGTAGGAAAAAAAACTGTTAGTGAGCCCCTTTGGGGGGTCTTTTTTTTTGGGGGGGGGGGTCTTTTTTTTTTTTTTTTAGCTGGCGGTCGTCAGCTAGCTGGCGGTCGTCAGCGTGGCCTGCGGCCGATAGCGTTAGCCCCAAAGCCATGTCCAATTTTAAACTACATTCAAGAGTCCCTTATTGCCAGGTTAAACAAGTTTTTTACATTTTCAGTTCTACTTTCTTCCTTTTATTACTCTGTACACTCCGACCATGCTATCATTTTCCAGTCTGTAAACAACCTTACTTTAGCCCCAAAGCCATGTCCAATTTTTAAACTACATTCAAGAGTCCCTTATTGCCAGGTTAAACAAGTTTTTTACATTTTCAGTTCTACTTTCTTCCTTTATTACTCTGTACACTCCGACCATGCTATCCTTTTCCAGTCTGTAAACAACCTTACTTTAGCCCCAAAGCCATGTCCAATTTTTAAACTACATTCAAGAGTCCCTTATTGCCAGGTTAAACAAGTTTTTTACATTTTCAGTTCTACTTTCTTCCCTTATTACTCTGTACACTCCGACCATGCTATCCTTTACCAGTCTGTAAACAACCTTAGTTAGCCCCAAAGCCATGTCCAATTTTTAAACTACATTCAAGAGTCCCTAATTATTGCCAGGTTAAACAAGTTTTTACATTTTCAGTTCTACTTTCTTCCTTTTATTACTCTGTACACTCCGACCATGCTATCCTTTTCAGTCTGTAAACAACTTTACAACATGAATTCAATGATGGGCAGGGTTTTACTTCTCATATGAAAGCGCCCAAACTTCACGAGGTGAAACAAAGGGTCTTTCAAATTCTAGTCTATTCAAGCCCAATATGGGCTAACAACTGGCCTGCATACCGAGCAGAATCATTTTATGCTCAACAAAGACACACAGCCTTGGGTTAAGAGGTCCATTTTATTTTTTTAAATTTAGTTATATTTTTTCATTGACAGTATACTATTAAATATCAGGAATATTGGATGCTCTGTTTCAAATACAGTCCAGATTGCCGAGCAATGAATTATCTCCTGCTTCTTGTCCAAAAAACATATCTAACTGGTTTTTAAAACGGTATCCTTTCCATCTCCCAACATTATTTTGAACTGTCTTGAACTTAAGTTGTTTTCCTTCCTTGAAATGACACTACAGCCAGTCTATTCTGTTCATGTACGCGTATT
>JAVYIG010018613.1:0-18090 GCA_035222895.1 Strongylocentrotus droebachiensis | reverse complement strand
ACGATTTTGAGCATTTTGAAAATTTGCGCGCGCACTGACGCGCGGACGTACGCGCACGTGCGCATTTTTTGACCTGAAATTGACCGAACTGATATTGACCTTCATCATGATAAATATGAATGAGAAATAACTTTTGGTTATGAAGATATGATCATGAGTTTTTTTTCAGAAAATTTCACAAAATGGCGCCTAGATGACGTCATCAGTTAAGGTCAAGGTTGAAAACCTTACCGCGATTTGTCCATATGCCTATACATATGTGTGCTAAATTTCAAGGTATTTGATTGAACCATTTCAAAGTTATCTGGTTAACAAAAAAGTGGGTCAAAATAAGAAAAATAAATAATAAATAAATAATAAAGGCAATTTTAACAAAAATATAAGGTGGTCTGTATTAGATACAGCCCACCTGATAATAATAAAGGCAATTTTAACAACATTATAAGGTGGTCTGTATTAGATACAGCCCACCTGATAATAACTAGACATAATACTTGTTTGGAACAAGTATAGGTGGGCTGGTCAACTTAAATTTGAAAACAAAATAGAGCAAAATTAAGCGAGATACTGCTTACAAATTCTTAAAAAACACTATCATGTAGATTCATTACGTAAACGAAATTCACCTTCTATAGTCATAACACGCAAATTATGAAATTTCTGACATGAGGCCTTTAATCAAAATTTTCACTCTGATGACGTCATCAAAATGAAAAAAGGTAATTATTGAACTTGTAGAGAATTATCTTAGCTACAACATATTGAAATTTTGAAGAAAATCAATCAATGTATACAGAGATACAATCAATTTTCCATAAATATGCTGACGTCATAATATGCAAATTCGTATTTTGAGTTCCAAGGCCATTAAGATGATGTCACGATACATTTAATGGCCAAATGAGACATGAAATCATATTTTTGACTCATACTCTTTTCAAATATTAAAACAGAATTGGGGTCCGGGTGCATCCCAAAGAGCTATAATGGATTGTGTATAGGCATTTTTTTGCCCATGTATGTTATGTATTACAAGAGCTCGCGCGCACTGACATTTATCTTGAATTTACGCTCATCTTGTTAATAATGGTCATAAAGAGATAAACATGGAATCAAATTCCTTGAAAAAATATGAGAAATATCATGAAAGAAAAAAAATGGCGATTCTATGTTTTGTAATGGTGTTACGCGCGAAAACGCGCGCGCATGCTCGTACGCGCGATTTTTTATAAAATGCTTAATATGACCTGAAACGTATACAAAATAAATTTTAGACGATTTTGAGCATTTTTAATTTTTGCGCGCGCACTGACGCGCGGACGTACGCGCATGTGCGCGTTTTTTGACCTGAAATTGACCGGACTGATATTGACCTTGATCATGATAAATATGAATGAGAAATAACTTTTGGTTATGAAGATATGATCATGAGTTGATTTTCAGAAAATTTCACAAAATGGCGCCTAGATGACGTCATCAGTCAAGGTCAAGGTTGAAAACCTTACCGCGTTTTGTCCATATGCCTATACATATGTGTGCTAAATTTCAAGGTATTTGATTGAACCATTTCAAAGTTATCTGGTTAACAAAAAAGTGGGTCAAAATAAGAAAAATAAATAATAAATAAATAATAATAAAGGCAATTTTAACAAAAATATAAGGTGGTCTGTATTAGATACAGCCCACCTAATAATAAATAAATAATAAAGGCAATTTTAACAAAAATATAAGGTGGTCTGTATTAGATACAGCCCACCTGATAATAAATAAACTAGACATATAATACTTGTTTGGAACAAGTATAGGTGGGCTGGTCAACTACGTTTGAGACAAAATAGAGCAAAAATAAGCGACATACTGCTTACAAATTCTTAAAAGACAATATCATGTAGATTCATAACGTGAACTAAATTCACCTTCTATAGGCATAACACGCAAATTATGAAGTTTTTTGACATGAGGCCTTTAATCAAAATTTTCACTATGATGACGTCATCAAAATGAAAAATGGTTATTACTGCGCTTGTAGAGAATTGTCTTAGCTACAACATATCAAAATTTTGAAGAAAATTGATCAATATTTACAGAGATACAATCAATTTTACATAAATATGCTGACGTCATAATATGCAAATTCGTATTTTGAGTTCCAAGGCCATTGTGATGATGTCACGATACACTTAATGGCCAAATGAGACATGGAATCATATTACCCACTCATACTCTATCTCATTATGAACAAAAATTGAGGATCCCGGTGCATTCCAAAGAGCTATAACGGATTTTGTATAGGCATGTTTTTGCCCATATATGCTATGTATTAAAAGACCTCGCCCGCACTGACATTTATCTTGAATTTACGCTCATCTTGTTAATAATGGTCATAAAGAGATAAACATGGAATCAAATTCCTTGAAAAAATATGAGAAATATCATGAAAGAAAAAAAATGGCGATTCTATGTTTTGTAATGGTGTTACGCGCGAAAACGCGCGCGCATGCTCGTACGCGCGATTTTTTATAAAATGCTTAATATGACCTGAAACGTATACAAAATAAATTTTAGACGATTTTGAGCATTTTTAATTTTTGCGCGCGCACTGACGCGCGGACGTACGCGCATGTGCGCGTTTTTTGACCTGAAATTGACCGGACTGATATTGACCTTGATCATGATAAATATGAATGAGAAATAACTTTTGGTTATGAAGATATGATCATGAGTTGATTTTCAGAAAATTTCACAAAATGGCGCCTAGATGACGTCATCAGTCAAGGTCAAGGTTGAAAACCTTACCGCGTTTTGTCCATATGCCTATACATATGTGTGCTAAATTTCAAGGTATTTGATTGAACCATTTCAAAGTTATCTGGTTAACAAAAAAGTGGGTCAAAATAAGAAAAATAAACTAGACATATAATACTTGTTTGGAACAAGTATAGGTGGGCTGGTCAACTAACATTTGAGACAAAATAGAGCAAAAATAAGCGACATACTGCTTACAAATTCTTAAAAGACAATATCATGTAGATTCATAACGTGAACTAAATTCACCTTCTATAGGCATAACACGCAAATTATGAAGTTTTTGACATGAGGCCTTTAATCAAAATTTTCACTATGATGACGTCATCAAAATGAAAAATAGGTATTACTGCGCTTGTAGAGAATTGTCTTAGCTACAACATCTCGAAATTTTGAAGAAAATTGATCAATATTTACAGAGATACAATCAATTTTACATAAATATGCTGACGTCATAATATGCAAATTCGTATTTTGAGTTCCAAGGCCATTGTGATGATGTCACGATACACTTAATGGCCAAATGAGACATGGAATCATATTTCCGACTCATACTCTATCTTAATATGAAAAAAAATTGAGGATCCCGGTGCATTCCAAAGAGCTATAACGGATTTTGTATAGGCATGTTTTTGCCCATATATGCTATGTATTAAAAGACCTCGCGCGCACTGACATTTATCTTGAATTTACGCTCATCTTGTTAATAATGGTCATAAAGAGATAAACATGGAATCAAATTCCTTGAAAAAATATGAGAAATATCATGAAAGAAAAAAAAATGACGATTCTATGTTTTGTCATGGTGTTACGCGCGAAAACGCGCGCGCATGCTCGTACGCGCGATTTTTTATAAAATGCTTAAAATGACCTGAAACGTATGCAAAATAAATTTGAGACGATTTTGAGCATTTAAAATTTTTGCGCGCGCACTGACGCGCGGACGTACGCGCACGCGCGCGTTTTTTGACCTGAAATTAAACGGACTGATATTGACCTTGATCATGATAAATATGAATGAGAAATCACTTTTGGTTATGAAGATATGATCATGAGTTTATTTTCAGAAAATTTCACAAAATGGCGCCTAGATGACGTCATCAGTTAAGGTCAAGGTTGAAAACCTTACCGCGTTTTGTCCATATGCCTATACATATGTGTGCTAAATTTCAAGGTATTTGATTGAACCATTTCAAAGTTATCTGGTTAACAAAAAAGTGGGTCAAAATAAGAAAAATAAATAATAAATAAATAATAAAGGCAATTTTAACAAAAATATAAGGTGGTCTGTATTAGATACAGCCCACCTGAATAATAAAGGCAATTTTAACAAAAATATAAGGTGGTCTGTATTAGATACAGCCCACCTGATAAATAAAGGCAATTTTAACAAAAATATAAGGTGGTCTGTATTATATACAGCCCACCTGATAAATAAATAAAGACGATTTTAACAAAAATATAAGGTGGTCTGTATTAGATACAGCCCACCTGACTAGACATATAATACTTGTTTGGAACAAGTATAGGTGGGCTGGTCAACTAACATTTGAGACAAAATAGAGCAAAAATAAGCGACATACTGCTTACAAATTCTTAAAAGACAATATCATGTAGATTCATAACGTGAACTAAATTCACCTTCTATAGGCATAACACGCAAATTATGAAGTTTTTGACATGAGGCCTTTAATCAAAATTTTCACTATGATGACGTCATCAAAATGAAAAATAGTTATTACTGCGCTTGTAGAGAATTGTCTTAGCTACAACATATCGAAATTTTGAAGAAAATTGATCAATATTTACAGAGATACAATCAATTTTACATAAATATGCTGACGTCATAATATGCAAATTCGTATTTTGAGTTCCAAGGCCATTGTGATGATGTCACGATACACTTAATGGCCAAATGAGACATGGAATCATATTTCCGACTCATACTCTATCTTAATATGAAAAAAAATTGAGGATCCTGGTGCATTCCAAAGAGCTATAACGGATTTTGTATAGGCATGTTTTTGCCCATATATGCTATGTATTAAAAGACCTCGCGCGCACTGACATTTATCTTGAATTTACGCTCATCTTGTTAATAATGGTCATAAAGAGATAAACATGGAATCAAATTCCTTGAAAAAATATGAGAAATATCATGAAAGAAAAAAAAATGGCGATTCTATGTTTTTTAATGGTGTTACGCGCGAAAACGCGCGCGCATGCTCGTACGCGCGAATTTTTATAAAATGCTTAAAATGACCTAAAACGTATGCAAAAAAAATTTGAGACGATTTTGAGCATTTTGAAATTTTGCGCGCGCATTGACGCGCGGACGTACGCGCACGCGCGCGTTTTTTGACCTGAAATTGACTGGACTGATATTGACCTTGATCATAATAAATATGAATGAGAAATACCTTTTGGTTATGAAGATATGATCATGAGTTTTTTTTCAGAAAATTTCACAAAATGGCGCCTAGATGACGTCATCAGTCAAGGTCAAGGTTGAAAACCTTACCTTGTTTTGTCCATATGCCTATACATATTTGTGCCAAATTTCAAGATATTTGGTTGAACCATTTCAAAGTTACCTTGTTAACAAAAAAGTGGTTCAAAATAAGAAAAATAAACTAGACATATAATACTTGTTTGGAACAAGTATAGGTGGGCTGGTCAACTAAAATTTTAGACAAAATAGAGCAAAAATAAGCGACATACTGCTTACAAATTCTTAAAAAAGAATATCATGTAGATTCATAACGTGAACTAAATTCACCTTCTATAGGCATAACACGCAAATTATGAAGTTTTTGACATGAGGCCTTTAATCTAAATTTTCACTATGATGACGTCATTAAAATGAAAAATGGTTATTACTGCGCTTGTAGAGAATTGTCTTAGCTACAACATATTGAAATTTTGAAGAAAATCAATCAATATATACAGAGATACAATCAATTTTCCATAAATATGCTGACGTCATAATATGCAAATTCGTATTTTGAGTTCCATGGCCATTAAGATGATGTCACGATACACTTCATGGCCAAATGAGACTTGAAATCATATTTCTGACATATACTCTTTTCAAATATTGAAACAGAATTGGGGTCCAGGTGCATCCCAAAGAGCTATAATGGATTGTGTATAGGCATTTTTTTGCCCATGTATGTTATGTATTACAAGAGCTCGCGCGCACTGACATTTATCTTTAATTTACGCTCATCTTGTTAATAATGGTCATAAAGAGATAAACATGGAATCAAATTCCTTGAAAAAATATGATAAATATCATGAAAGAAAAAAAAATGGCGATTCTATGTTTTTTAATGGTGTTACGCGCGAAAACGCGCGCGCATGCTCGTACGCGCGATTTTTTATAAAATGCTTAAAATGACCTGAAACGTATGCAAAATAAATTTGAGACGATTTTGAGCATTTAAAAATTTTGCGCGCGCATTGACGCGCGGACGTACGCGCACGCGCGCGTTTTTTGACCTGAAATTGACCGGACTGATATTGACCTTGATCATGATAAATATGAATGAGAAATACCTTTTGGTTATGAAGATATGATCATGAGTTGATTTTCAGAAAAATTCACAAAATGGCGCTTAGATGACGTCATCAGTCAAGGTCAAGGTTGAAAACGTTACCTTGTTTTGTCCATATGCCTATACATATGTGTGCCAAATTTTAAGATATTTAATTGAACCATTTCAAAGTTATCTTGTTAACAAAAAAGTGGTTCAAAATAAGAAAAATAAACTAGACTTATAATACTTGTTTGGAACAAGTATAGGTGGGCTGGTCAACTAAAATTTGAGACAAAATAGAGCAAAAATAAGCGACATACTGCTTACAAATTCTTAAAAAACAATATCATGTAGATTCATAACGTGAACTAAATTCACCTTCTATAGGCATAACACGCAAATTATGAAGTTTTTGACATGAGGCCTTTAATCAAAATTTTTACTATGATGACGTCATCAAAATGAAAAATAGTTATTACTGCGCTTGTAGAGAATTGTCTTAGCTACAACATATCGAAATTTTGAAGAAAATTGATCAATATTTACAGAGATACAATCAATTTTACATAAATATGCTGACGTCATAATATGCAAATTCGTATTTTGAGTTCCAAGGCCATTGTGATGATGTCACGATACACTTAATGGCCAAATGAGACATGGAATCATATTTCCGACACATATTCTATCTAAATATGAAAAAAAAATTGAGGATCCCGGTGCATTCCAAAGGGCTATAACGGATTTTGTATAGGCATGTTTTTGCCCATATATGCTATGTATTAAAAGAGCTCGCGCTCACTGACATTTATCTTGAATTTACGCTCATCTTGTTAATAATGGTCAAAAAGAGATAAACATGGTATCAAATTCCTTGAAAAAATATGAGAAATATCATGAAAGAAAAAAAAATGGCGATTCTATGTTTTGTAATGGTGTTACGCGCGAAAACGCGCGCGCATGCTCGTACGCGCGATTTTTTATAAAATGCTTAAAATGACCTGAAACGTATGCAAAATAATTTTTAAGACGATTTTGAGCATTTTAAAATTTTGCGCGCGCACTGACGCGCAGACGTACGCGCATGCGCGCGTTTTTTTACCTGAAATTGACCGGACTGATATTGACCTTGATCATGATAAATATGAATGATAAATAACCTTTGGTTATAAAGATATGATCAAGAGTTTATTTTCAGAAAATTTCACAAAATGGCGCCTAGATGACGTCATCAGTCAAGGTCAAGGTTCAAAACCTTACCTTGCTTTGTTCAAATGCCTATACATATGTGTGCCAAATTTCAAGTTATTTGACTGAGCCATTGTCAAGTTATCTTGCTAACAAAAAAGTGGTTCAAAATAAGAAAAATAAACTAGATTTGTAATACTTGTTTGGAACAAGTATAGGTGGGCTGGTCGAACTAAAATTTGAGACAAAATAAAGGGTACATTTGAGATAGCTTATTGTCTCAGCTACAACATACTTGAAGTTCAGCGTAAACGAAGCTAAACGACAGAGATATTGCTCGCGAAAGAATCCAGTTTTGAGAAAAACTCATGTCCCATAGAGAATACACGCAAAATGTGAAAAATTTACATGCCTTTTTTAATCGCGAAAATACGCCCTGATGCCTTTGTCAAAATGAAAATTTGGGCGAACTTTATTTGTAGAGAATTGTCTCAGCTAAAACATATCAAAATTTTGAAGACAATCGATTAATATTTACAGAGAAACAATCAATTTTCCGTAAATATGCTGACGTCATAATATGCAAATTGAAATTTTGAGTTTGGAGGCCAGTATGATGACGTCATGAGTTAATTGAGGGTCAAATGAGACATGAAATCATATCTCCAATTCATACCGTATCAAAATATGACCCAAAAATTGGGGTCACCTTGCATCCTAAAGGGCTACAATGGATCTTGTATAGGCATGTTTTTGCCCATATATGCTATGTATTACAAGAGCTCGCGCGCACGGAAATTTATGTTAAACGGTCGATCATTCCATTATTAATAGTCATAAAGAGACAAGCATGGTATCAATTTGTTTGTAAAAATATGTGGAATATTATGAAAGAAAAAAATGGCGATTCTATGTGGTGTAATAGTTTGACGCGCGAAAACGCGCGCGCCGCGCGCATGCGCGTGTGTGTGGGCGATTTTTAATAAAATGCTTAGAATGGCCTAAAACGTATGTAAAATGATTTTGAGATGATTTTGAGCATTCAAAAATTTTGCGCGCGCATTAACGCGCGGACGTACGCGCACGCGCGCTTTATTTTACCTGAAATTGACCGGACGGATATCGACCTTGATCATGATAAATATGAATGAGAAATAGCTTTTGGTTATGAAGATATGATCATGAGTTGATTTTTACAAAATGGCGCCTAGATGACGTCATCAGTGAAGGTCAATGTTGAAAACGTTTTTGTGCTTTGTACATATGCATATACATATGTGTGCCAAATTTCAAGGCATTTGATTGAGCCATTTTCAAGTTATCTTGCTAACAAAAAAGTGGTTAGAAATAAGAAAAATATTTAATAATAATAATAAATAAATAAATAATAAAGGCAATTCTAACGAAATTATAAGGTGGTCTGTACGTTATACAGCCCACCTGACTAGATTTGTAATACTTGCTTGGAGCAAGTATAGGTGGGCTGATCCAACAAAAAATTGAGACAAAATGAAGGGTACATTTGAGATAGCTTTTTGTCTCAGCTACAACATACTCGAAGTTCAGCGTAAATGAAGCTAAAACGACGTAGATATTGCTCGCGAAAGACGGGAATGTAGAATCAAGTTTTGAGAAAAAGTCATGTCCATAGAGAATACACGCAAAATGTGAAAAATTGACATGCTATGTATTACAAGAGCTCGCGCGCACGGAAATTTATGTTAAACGGGAGATCATTCCATTATTAATAGTCATAAAGAGACAAGCATGGTATCAATTTGTTTGTAAAAATATGTGGAATATTATGAAAGAAAAAAAATGGCGATTCTATGTTGTGTAATAGTTTTACGCGCGAAAACGCGCGCGCCGCGCGCACGCGCGTGTGTGTGGGCGATTTTTTATAAAATGCTTAGAATGGCCTAAAACGTATGTAAAATAATTTTGAGTTTATTTTGAGCATTCAAAAATTTTGCGCGCGCACTAACGCGCGGACGTACGCGCACGCGCGCGTTTTTTGACCTGAAGTTGACCGGACGGATATTGACCTTGATCATGATAAATATGAATGAGAAATAGCTTTTGGTTATGAAGATATGATCATGAGTTGATTTTTGTAAAATTTTACAAAATGGCGCCTAGATGACGTCATCAGTGAAGGTCAATGTTGAAAACGTTACTGTGCTTTGTACAAATGCCTATACATATGTGTGCTAAATTTCAAGGCATTTGATTGAGCCATTTTCTCGTTATCTTGCTAACAAAAAAGTGGTTAGAAATAAGAAAAATATTTAATAATAAAGGCAATTCTAACGAAATTATAAGGTGGTCTGTACGTTATACAGCCCACCTGATAAATAATAATAATAAATAAAGGCAATTTTAACAAAAATATAAGGTGGTCTGTATTAGATACAGCCCACCTGATAAATAATAATAAATAATAAAGGCAATTTTAACAAAAATATAAGGTGGTCTGTATTAGATACAGCCCACCTGATAAATAAACTAGACATATAATACTTGTTTGGAACAAGTATAGGTGGGCTGGTCAACTAACATTTGAGACAAAATAGAGCAAAAATAAGCGACATACTGCTTACAAATTCTTAAAAGACAATATCATGTAGATTCATAACGTGAACTAAATTCACCTTCTATAGGCATAACACGCAAATTATGAAGTTTTTGACATGAGGCCTTTAATCAAAATTTTCACTATGATGACGTCATCGAAATGAAAAATGGTTATTACTGCGCTTGTAGAGAATTGTCTTAGCTACAACATATCAAAATTTTGAAGAAAATTGATCAATATTTACAGAGATACAATCAATTTTACATAAATATGCTGACGTCATAATATGCAAATTCGTATTTTGAGTTCCAAGGCCATTGTGATGATGTCACGATACACTTAATGGCCAAATGAGACATGGAATCATATTTCCGACTCATACTCTATCTTAATATGAAAAAAAATTGAGGATCCCGGTGCATTCCAAAGAGCTATAACGGATTTTGTATAGGCATGTTTTTGCCCATATATGCTATGTATTAAAAGACCTCGCGCGCACTGACATTTATCTTGAATTTAAGCTCATCTTGTTAATAATGGTCATTAAGAGATAAACATGGAATCAAATTCCTTGAAAAAATATGAGAAATATCATGAAAGAAAAAAAAATGGCGATTCTATGTTTTTTAATGGTGTTACGCGCGAAAACGCGCGCGCATGCTCGTACGCGCGATTTTTTATAAAATGCTTAAAATGACCTAAAACGTATGCAAAATGAATTTGAGACGATTTTGAGCATTTAAAAATTTTGCGCGCGCACTAACGCGCGGACGTATGCGCACGTGCACGTTTTTTGACATGAAAATGACCGGATGGATATTGACCTTAATCATGATAAATATGAATGAGAAATACTTTTTGGTTATGAAGATATGATCATGAGTTGATTTTCAGAAAATTTCACAAAATGGCGCCTAAATGACGTCATCAGTCAAGGTCAAGGTTGAAAACGTTACCTTGTTTTTTCCATATGCCTATACATATGTGTGCCAAATTTTAAGATATTTTGTTGAACCATTTCAAAGTTATCATGCTAACAAAAAAGTGGTTCAAAATAAGAAAAATAAATAAATAATAATAAATAATAACTAGACATATAATACTTGTTTGGAACAAGTATAGGTGGGCTGGTCAACTAAAATTTGAGACAAAATAGAGCAAAAATAAGCGACATACTGCTTACAAATTCTTAAAAGACAATATCATGTAGATTCATAACGTGAACTAAATTCACCTTCTATAGGCATAACACGCAAATTATGAAGTTTTTGACATGAGGCCTTTAATCAAAATTTTCACTATGATGACGTCATCAAAATGAAAAATGGTTATCACTGCGCTTGTAGAGAATTGTCTTAGCTACAACATATCGAAATTTTGAAGAAAATTGATCAATATTTACAGAGATACAATAAATTTTACATAAATATGCTGACGTCATAATATGCAAATTCGTATTTTGAGTTCCAAGGCCATTGTGATGATGTCACGATACACTTAATGGCCAAATGAGACATGGAATCATATTTCCGACTCATACTCTATCTTAATATGAAAAAAAATTGAGGATCCCGGTGCATTCCAAAGAGCTATAACGGATTTTGTATAGGCATGTTTTTACCCATATATGCTATGTATTAAAAGAGCTCGCGCGCACTGACATTTATCTTGAATTTACGCTCATCTTGTTAATAATGGTCATAAAGAGATAAACATGGAATCAAATTCCTTGAAAAAATATGAGAAATATCATGAAAGAAAAAAAAATGGCGATTCTATGTTTTTTAATGGTGTTACGCGCGAAAACGCGCGCGCATGCTCGCGCGTGCGATTTTTTATAAAATGCTTAAAATGACCTGAAACGTATGCAAAATAAATTTGAGACGATTTTGAGCATTTAAACATTTTGCGCGCGCATTGACGCGCGGACGTACGCGCACGCGCGCGCTTTTTTACATGAAATTGACCGGACTGATATTGACCTTGATCATGATAAATATGAATGAGAAATAACTTACCGTTATGAAAATATGATCATGAGTAAATTTTCAGAAAATTTCACAAAATGGCGCCTAGATGACGTCATCAGTCAAGGTCAAGGTTTAAAACCTTACCGTGTTTTCTCCATATGCCTATACATATGTGTGCCAAATTTCAAGTTATTTGATTTAGCCATTTTCAAGTTATTTTGCTAACAAAAAGTGGGTCGAAATAAGAAAAATAAATAATAAACTAGACATAATACTTGTTTGGAACAAGTATAGGTGGGCTGGTCAACTTAAATTTGAAAACAAAATAGAGCAAAATTAAGCGAGATACTGCTTGAAAATTCTTAAAAAACACTATCATGTAGATTCATTACATTAACGAAATTCACCTTCTATAGTCATAACACGCAAATTATGAAATTTCTGACATGAGGCCTTCAATCAAAATTTTCACTCTGATGACGTCATCAAAATGAAAAAGGATTTTTATTGAACTTGTAGAGAATTATCTTAGCTACAACATATTGAAATTTTGAAGAAAATCAATCAATATATACAGAGATACAATCAATTTTCCATAAATATGCTGACGTCATAATATGCAAATTCGTAATTTGAGTTCCAAGGCCATTAAGATGATGTCACGATACACTTCATGGCCAAATGAGACATGAAATCATATTTCTGACATATACTCTTTTCAAATATTAAAACAGAATTGGGGTCTAGGTGCATTTCAAAGAGCTATAATGGATTGTGTATAGTTATTTTTTTGCCCATGTATGTTATGTATTACAAGAGCTCGCGCGCACAGGCATTTATCTTTAATTTACGCTCATCTTGTTAATAATGGTCATAAAGAGATAAACATGGTATCAAATTCCTTGAAAAAATATGAGAAATATCATGAAAGAAAAAAAAATGGCGATTCTATGTTTTGTAGTGGTGTTACGCGCGAAAACGCGCGCGCATGCTCGTACGCGCGATTTTTTATAAAATGCTTAATATGACCTGAAACGTATGCAAAATAAATTTGAGACGATTTTGAGCATTTAAAAATTTTGCGCGCGCACTGACGCGCGGACGTACGCGCACGCGCGCGTTTTTTGACCTGAAATTCACCGGACTGATATTAACCTTAATCATGATAAATATGAATGAAAAATACCTTTTGGTTATGAAGATATGATCATGAGATGATTTTCAGAAAATTTCAAAAAATGGCGCCTAGATGACGTCATCAGTCAAGGTCAAGGTTGAAAACCTTACCGTGTCTTGTCCATATGCCTATACATATGTGTGTCAAATATCAAAGCATTTGATTGAACCATTTCAAAGTTATCGTGCTAACAAAAAAGTGGCAAGAATTAAGAAAAATAAATAAATAATAAATAATAAATAAATAAATAAAGGCAATTTTAACAAAAATATAAGGTGGTCTGTATTAGATACAGCCCACCTGACTAGACATATAATACTTGTTTGGAACAAGTATAGGTGGGCTGGTCAACTAAAATTTGAGACAAAATAGAGCAAAAATAAGCGACATACTGCTTACAAATTCTTAAAAGACAATATCATGTAGATTCATAACGTGAACTAAATTCACCTTCTATAGGCATAACACGCAAATTATGAAGTTTTTGACATGAGGCCTTTAATCAAAATTTTCACTTGATGACGTCATCAAAATGAAAAATAGTTAATACTGCGCTTGTAGAGAATTGTCTTAGCTACAACATATCGAAATTTTGAAGAAAATTGATCAATATTTACAGAGATACAATCAATTTTACATGAATATGCTGACGTCATAATATGCAAATTCGTATTTTGAGTTCCAAGGCCATTAAGATGATGTCACGATACACTTAATGGCCAAATGAGACATGAAATCATATTTCTGACTCATACTATTTTCAAATATTAAAACAGAATTGGGGTCCAGGCGCATCCCAAAGAGCTATAATGGATTGTGTATAGGCATTTTTTGCCCATATATGCTATGTATTAAAAGAGCTCCGCGCACTGACATTTATCTTGAATTTACGCTCATCTTGTTAATAATGGTCATAAAGAGATAAACATGGAATCAAATTCCTTGAAAAAATATGAGAAATATCATGAAAGAAAAAAAAATGTCGATTCTATGTTTTGTAATGGTGTTACGCGCGAAAACGCGCGCGCATGCTCGTACGCGCGATTTTTTATAAAATGCTTAAATTGACCTGAAACGTATGCAAAATAAATTTGAGACGATTTTGAGCATTTACAATTTTTGCGCGCGCACTTACGCGCGGACGTGCGCGCACGCGCGCGTTTTTTGACCTGAAATTGACCGGACTGATATTGACCTTGATCATGATAAATATGAATGAGAAATAACTTACCGTTATGAAGTTATGAGCATAAGTAAATTTTCAGAAAATTTCACAAAATGGCGCCTAGATGACGTCATCAGTCAAGGTCAAGGTTGAAAACCTTACTTTGTTTTGTCCATATGGCTATACATATGTGTGCTAAATATCAAATCATTTGATTGAGCCATTTTCAACTTATCTTGCTAACAAAAAAGTGGGTCGAAATAAGAAAAATAAATAAATAAATAAATAAATAAATAAATAATAATAAAGGCAATTTTAACAAAAATATAAGGTGGTCTGTATTAGATACAGCCCACCTGATAAAGGCAATTTTAACAAAAATATAAGGTGGTCTGTATTAGATACAGCCCACCTGATAAATAATAAAGGCGATTTTAACAAAAATATAAGGTGGTCTGTATTAGATACAGCCCACCTGATAAATAAATAAATAAATAAAGGCAATTCTAACGAAATTATAAGGTGGTCTGTACGTTATACAGCCCACCTGATAATAAAGGCAATTTTAACAAAAATATAAGGTGGTCTGTATGATATACAGCCCACCTGATAAATAAATAAATAAATAATAAAGGCAATTCTAACGAAATTATAAGGTGGTCTGTACGTTATACAGCCCACCTGATAAAGGCAATTTTAACGAAAACATAAGGTGGTCTGTATTATATACAGCCCACCTGATAATAACTAGAAATGCAATCGTGTCACAACGATGTGCGTGCAATGACGTAGCTTCTGTGATAGTGGAGATAGGTAGGGCGAAAGAAAGGCCTCAACAGTGACATTGATGGGATGGTAGTGACTATGCCTACGAAGTTTGACAGAAATTGTGATAGGGGAAGGAACCTAGAAAGGGCTCGCAATTAGCACTGCGTGCAAAAACCAATGGGATTCGGTGCATGTTCGTCATTGCAATAAAGATCGTTCTGGGGGCCAAGAGCGTGAACCCGATATGCCCCATAGACAATGCGTGTAATGCATTGGCGGAAAATGTACAGGATCTGTATTATGACCGGACTTAAATTATTATTTTTTCTCTCTCATTATGTCTCTTTATGGGACGTATTTGGTATCATTGGAAAGAGAATTTCATGGTTGTTATTGTAAACCACTCTCTTTTTTTATATGATAATCCTATTGTAACACGTGATGTAAAATAGATTTATAGGACAAAATGGCGTCTTAAATGGTCCCCTTGACCAATTTCAAAAATCCGGCCATGAGGTGCCCTGCGTATTGCAACTCGAAATGTCACTGCAAATTTTGAAGGAAAGAAAAGGACGTTTAAGGGGCGAAAAGCAGTCTGAAAATGACGTCATAGCCGAAACGTGTTATAATCGGGCGGAAACTCGGCGGAATTCGTGTAGTGACCCTTGTTCAAATGCGATTTACTCACAATTTTGTGTGTGAACATATACAATACTTGGTATCATTCGAAAGGGCACTCCATTGCGGCCAGATTGACATCATTGTCATCTGCGCGCAATGTATTGCACGCATTTAACGCGCTATCACGCAATGCATAGTAAATACATCATTTTTGGAGATAACTTTGCGCTGACATTGTCGAATTTTACCAAACTTTGCGGACAGTTGTCACGTATATAAATACATGTGTGTGCCAAGTTTCATTGACGTAGGTCAAAGGATCGTAATTTTAGAGCAAGTTGAAGTTATTTTGGAATTTTCTTGAAAATGGCGAATTTGGAGGGCAATTTTCTCAAATTTGGTCAGTGATAGGGTATATAATTTTGTATATGGCTGGAAAGGGCATATCTTCAAGTATCTAAATCCAAAAAAGGGTACGGGTTTGCCAAGCCATTATGGAGATACGGCCACAGAGAGAAAGCCAATTCCCAGAACTTTAGAGGGCGCTATTTATGTTGTGCAAAGCCATTGGAGCGTGAAATTTGGCATTGCTATGAGCAATTATGGGATAAGGATACTGTGAGATTTAAATACAAAACGGAATTTATATGAGAAAGTTATGGCAGTTTTAGATTATTTAGGTGTCAATTTTTCAAGAATTTGAGAGATAGTTGACGGAGTCGGTTTCAGATTTGAATTTTGAGTGTAAAGATGGCATTTTGAAGGGCAGGTTATGTGTCGCAGATTAAAGAACATCTCCTAGACTATCTAGAGGAATTTGTTAGAAGTTTATAGGATCTAGGATAGTGGAGATAGGAAGGAAGAAAGAAAGGCCTTAAAATGGACCAGAAACGGACAAAATGGCGACTGGACGGTTATGCATGAGTGATCTCGAAAATCGAAGAATGTAGTGACCTTGAAGGGATGTTAGAGACTATGCCTATGAAATTTGAAAGGAAAAGGACATGAGGAAAGCACCTAACTAGGAATAACAAACATTACGTGCAAAACGAATGCGATTTCCTGACGATAAGGATAAGGAAAAGGAGGAAAAGGAGAATATTAATGGGGCAGAATGTGAACGAAAACAAGGCAATGACGAAGGTCGTCATTGCAATAATATATTGTAAAATGCATTAACTACATGTAGAGTCTAGTCTATATTTAAAAGTTAAATAGTGGTAATTTAATTGGCAGGTTTTGGACCTATACTAGTAGAAATATTGAGATACTGCATGAGTCTATAGATCGAGGCCCTATACTGATCGAGTAACAAAACCGAACAACAATCTTGTGTTTAAAAGGGTTTGATACCGTCAAATTTGATTTAACAGAACTCATTTTAAACAATCTTTCTGGCTTCTCATTAGTTTTTTAATTTTGTTTCTTCATTCTAGGAAATGGTGAAACGCAGGCCGAATTTGACAGGTCGGGATGTCCGCTGCCTGGCAGACTACGTGAAAAAGAATGGCAAGCTTTGTTCGGCAAAGCGGGGAACTGTGTGGAAAAGGTTTGTAAAATCCAATGCAGATCTATTTATGAAAATTTTCAGAACATAACTATGATTTCGAATTTGAATAAAGAGTCTCTTTATCTAACTTATTTTAATTTTTCCTTCTTTCAACTTTTCTTCTAATAAGTATACCGAAAATGATGTTTGGTTTTCATTTCTCCTGATGCCCAAGACAGAATGCAGTCCACTGTCTTTGAGACAGTTGGATGCTACCATATGAGTGTATTCGTTCAAAATAAGTAAGGGTGAATTAATATGTTAATCATCTATTGCATATTAAAGCAAACTTGAGTAGGTTCCAATTTACATTGTACTTTTTATTCTTGAATTTGTAGATCAAAAAACGAAAAGAGGATGCATGGGCCCTAGGGCTCGTATCCCTAGAGGCCAGGGACTCCAACCAGGTAGAACGGTAAAGGACCTACGTCTAACCTGGAATGAAATGGCGGCTAAGGCCCGAAAATACCGGGACGCAAAGAACAAGACAGGTAAATTAAGCTGTCTTTATTGTGTAACAGATAAAACTGTAAAAGGTACCTTTCTTTCATACTCCTTCCACATGTAATTTATCACCAATAGTTACCTGTGCTTGGAAAAGTTAAAAAGTAAGAAAGCATTTGTGCAATAAAAAAACAAGTTTTTAAAATGGTGGGATTCCATCTGCTATTAGTATCTACTGTACCACCATAGGTCATCATAAATTGTACATGCATTAAAAAATTATCTTTAA
>JAVYIG010018612.1:0-18091 GCA_035222895.1 Strongylocentrotus droebachiensis | reverse complement strand
GTTTCCATTTAAATTATTTTAAAAAAAAATTGAATTCGGCGTAAATATTCACAATTGAATGACACACGCCCTTAAAACTAAAACAACAACAACAACAACACCCTCCCAGCAAGTGGGATTATCATTCAATACTACACTAATGAGAGGAATTAAGGCAGCTCGTTTACATCTACGGCCCAAGAGCAAGTGGATGGGCGTATCAAGCACATCCTAAATGGGGAAAGTACAATGCAAATCTTGCGGTTGTGCCTTTTTTGTATACCGGTAGATCTACAGTATGCATAATTGCCATTATGGTAAAAAGTACAGCCTTCAGGCGAGGGTGTGCATTATATATGTACAGGCCTACCGTGCAACTTGGATATTGTGTTAGACATTCAAGCTTCACAAATTATAATTTTCTCTTTTCATTATTTAAGAGGAAGAGGAATCTGATTACTTTTGTTTAAAGAAATCTATGTAGGGCGGGGGGGGGGGGGGGGGAGTAAAAAGAAGACGAAACATGATCGTATAAAAACAAAATCCAATTCGTTTACAGATGATACGTGGACTTCAAATTTCACACATTCTGATAACGAAAAGAATAATTTCATAGGCGCAGGGCTTAAATTAATCCAAGGCCACCAAGGCCATGGCCTCAATGCCCCTCTCATTGGCCTTGGAGATTTTTTTTGTGCCCTTTCCAATTCTTCCTATTTGTGCTGTAATATAGGAAATTTAAGGCCTGTAGGCGTCATATGACCCTTAAGTCTACCCCCCACCCCCCCCCCCCCCCCCAAACCCAACCCCCAAAAGAAAGGAGAAAATATTAGCTGTTCACTCAACACTGTACATGTACATTGAAACAGTGACAGATATTGCCTTGAATCGCACAGTCACTTTCAATGCCTTTCACAGCATGGGGTCCCAAATTAATAACCCATCATCATCATCATCAGCTCTGCATAGCATTAGTGTGCATTTCAACACCTCCCCACCCCTTGTACTACACACAGGTGTTAACCTGAGCAGGGCATGGGATGCCTGTGGGAATACTGTTCCATGTCCAACACTGTTATCATACATGTATGTAAGGCCTACATGTACATGCGTACTGCACTACTGTTTAAGGAGCCTGATGCCTTTGTGTGACATCTGTGGAAACACTTTACAGTTGACAGAGTTCAAATGCAGAAAGCTATATCGATCACAGCTGATTGATGTTAATTACAATGTGCATACAAATGTCTTGAAAATACAGTACAGACAAGATGTTTCCAGTTTCCTACAGTACAGTATAAGTTATTTATGAATCCTTGTTCTATTCAGGAGTCAGGATGGTCTCACATTGTTTGTTATCTAATGGTATTACGATAGCATCCAAATGGTGAGGTACTGGGTTGGTTGATGTACAGTGTACATTATGTACATGTAGTCGTGTACACGATACATACAGTAACTTGACAGCATTTACTGTATATGAGCCTTCTCAAAAGTTGATACCCGGTACTTGATAGACAGACCTGTATGGGTTATGTATGTTGGACGTGATATCCAACATACAAAGGGTGCGTTTATCTTGTCTTGCCACAGATATGAATATATCGAACCCCACTATACGAACGTGATTTCCGGGATGTTGCATTTATCGTCTCTTCACGATTCAAAATAAAGGCCTTGTCTCTGCGCAGCTGCTTTGCGCCGTTTGACCCGGGAAGCAGATTAGCATGGGAAGGTTTGATTTGTTTGTGGGGTTCAAAACAGCTTTGCGTTTATAATGTCTCAGAAATGTGATTCTGGCTGTATGTCACATTCAAAATGCACTTTTTCGGCGTCACAATATGCCAATAAAGACGTTTGAAAAAGGCTTTGCGTTTATCGCCTTAAAAATTTGACTGAAAGACGTTTGAAAACGCTTATTCTAGGCAAAAAATTGGACGATAAACGCAAGCAAAGCAAAGTGACCAGACTGTCAATATTTTAAGTGATTGTCCTGTACATGTATTTCAATCAATTAAGGTGTCAATCGGAAGGGGGCAAGGGGTGACTGTCCCCCCACATTTGGGAAATAAAATGAACATCCCCCCCCCCCCTCTCGATACGAGCTTGATGCCCCTATAAGTTTGGGCCAACATCTTTGAATCCTATCCTTGTAATAGGTTGGGGCGATTGAAAATGCTCAGTTGTGGATGAAATAGATGACAGAGCACTTCCACCATCACTTTGTAATGATGTTGGCAAAATAATGATTTGTCCTTGATGACAGAGATGTCAGGAAATGCAATTAATCCAACTTAAATTACTGCTCATTACTTTCTTATAGGTGTAAGTATGCGATTCATTTTTTTTTTCACAATAAAACTTTCAGAAAAACTGAGCAAGCTCTTGATGGTATTGGTATTGGTATCAGAAATATAAGTTTGAAATTTTAAACGGACATGGGAATGGTGAAGTGATCTGAAGTGAATGAACTCTAGTGTTGTCAGTGAATAGCTTGTTTGCTCCTGACGTTACATTAAACATTGTAGATACGTCTTTTGGCGTGAGCAATGTATCTTATTTTTTGTAGATCTCATTCCAGAACATTTTTTCCATTTTCAAACCCAGAAGTAATCTGCTGGCATTGACTCTAATTTGACACTTAACCACAATTTGTAAACGTTATCCTTGAGCAGAGTCTACATGTACTGTAGCTATGCAAGTCTCTGGCGTAGTATAGAGCAGCAAAAGTACACAGCCTATATGCAGTACGCCATTGCATAGTTTCACAGTGAAGACACTGATTATTACGCAAATCTATTGACAAGGGTTTGTGCAAGCCTATTAAACCCACAGGGCGATTTCATTCATCCTAAAGTATTATCAATTGTTGACTTCAATTGAATGACCTCTACCATAGACACTGTAACACAATAACATTAACAGACAATTTGTCTGATTGACCTCCAATTAATAGGACGCATGTACCTGTTGTAGAATGAACTTCACTGATCATTTCCGATACAAAACAGGAATTAGCACTGTTTAGCAGGAATATGTCTGGTCAGCTCTTCTACACAATACACTGTACTTTCATCTTGTGCAATTAAAACAGGTTTTTGATAGCATTGCAGGGCTGTCGTTTAAAGCCGGTAACCGGTAAAACTTGCCGCCTATTCACTCGTTTCTTACCGGCTATAATTCCTATAATAAACCTTGCAAAAATCACAGAAAGTAGATCTAAATCAATGCTAATCCAAAATTTCCTTAATTTCGTCCAAGATATAATTAGTGCCGCACATACACGGCCGCAGTCGACGAAATCCCTTACGATCACGAACGCGACGTCGTCCGTACTTACCTAGACCTATCTATCTAACGTTACATCGCAGTTCTCCCCCCACAGCGCGGCGGCCAAGCCCGCCCGTCCCTACCCCATTGCGATCCCGATGTGCACGCGAGAGGACGATGCATGCACTGCACAAAATATATACACACTGATCATAACAAAACTGAAGCTAGCTCGCTGTAACCAAACTATCCGTTGCCGATTTGATATTTGAAGATCACAGAAACCGGGGCCTATACACGTGCGTGCAATGTCTAGAGACAACGTACTTTAGATTCTGAGATGCGCAAATCGGCAACAGAGTTTTGAACTCGGCTGAGTTTAGGCCGGCCACGGCCGTCCCCGGCGGATCCCCGCAGCTAGCTCGCATGATATATGCAGGCTCGCGCTCCGCGAATATTCAAAACTAACTTCCGATCGCAATCGGAAGCCAATCCGTTAATTCACTCCCTCGCAGTGATGGTACCTCCTATAAAATTCAAATTACCTCCTTCAAAAATAATTAACAAGACCCCTGCATTGAATACACATAGAATTTCAAAGAACTTGGGTTCTGCAATGAAACTTCATTTCAAGAGAACCTACATATTTGTACATGTACATGTATACACTGTAGTTGCATGCATATTTAATATAGCAGTTCTGATTGACATATATACATGTACTTCTGAATTGGTATATAGGCTACATGTAGTTCTGGGTTGTACCTGGTTTAGAACAGCAAAATGTAAACAAAGTTCTGAAAACTTGCTGAAAATCCCATATATGTACCTGTACGTAATTTACATTGTATAATAAAGGGATACAATAAAGGGTACCCCCCCCCCTACCAATCACATGTTGGTCTCCATGTCCACGTTAAAATGTACAATGTATGCTTTCATGTTTTGTCCAAGCTTTAGACATGTCCAGCACCATGGTATCCTAGCAACTGTTGACATTGGATGTGATCAATGTGTTTGACAAAGAGACAAGCCGTCTGTGTTTAATGAGGGAATGTAAATCAATACAGTGATTGTACTAAAACACCAAAACACTGTCTTGTGGTCTCTATGATCAAGGTTGTCTTCTACCAGTAAACCAAACTACACATGTACTTTACACCACACAACAACACGCAAGCAAAAACAAAGTAATGATAAAATAAAAAATACTGGTACAGGCCAATTTAACTCTGCTTATTCAAAAAGAGCTTTTCACAAAATAGAAAAGGATCCAAATTCCCCACATTTCCTAATAGGAAAAGCTGCAATATTATACCCCACAGATGTAGAAAGCAAATTTACAAATGGTTCATGAGAAAATAACAGGCCCAAATTGTTATATAATGTCACTTTTAGGCAATTTTATGGAGTGACACATGCCTCCAAATTTACTAATAATTTCAGTTTCAATGATTCAGAGCATTAGAATACAGAAGAATGGGAAAGTCTGATGTCATGCAGTGAACAAAATTTTCAGCAGCGCTTGTGACAGATAAATTACACTGTAGGTGTAGGTAGAACAATTACTTTCTAGGAACGATGAGCTTACTCAGTTTTATTATCTTTGTTAATTCAAACTGAAATATACATGTACACTTACATACACATGTACATGTAAAATATCAGACATTCCAGAACTATTTTATTCACAGACCTCCTTTTGTAGATAGTAACAGCCTCTTATATAATGGGTGACACACTTTCAATTGAATAACGAGAGTGAGAGTCTGACTGGACACTTCAAATTCCAGCCGACGTGTATGCAATGCAAAGTATGCACAAAAGTTGCAGAACAATTGGCCTTGCCCTTGAAATCTGTGACATTCCTGAAAACCTCTTCAAATTCAGCAATTTCTATACCGGTAGATTCATAGCATTTCATGAATTGCATGGGTGAAAGAACATGTGTAATATCTGGAAACTATAAAAGAAATGACAAGTAACTCTGAGTAAAGTGTTGTTGATCTTGTACTGTCCAAAATTCCAGACCCACACAATGTTCCAGACTTTCTCAAGCCTTTTGTTTGTACTTTTGTATGGGTATAATCTAGACACTACAAAAGGACTAAATGCTGATGTCATGTCCATTGTCCACCCACTTGAGCAAATTTTTTAACAAAAGGGCACTTGACAGTTTTAAAGTAGTCAAGGAAATGACAATTCAATTCTGGTTGAGGACATTTCTAGTACATGGTTTTAAACCCTAGATGATCTCATAAAAGGGGATATTCGGTTGTAGTTCACTTCAAACACAATTTTCCATTTGTACACATCTATTTATATTAAGGTGATACTGATAAAATGAAAAGGATTCAAATTTCGACATATTTTGTCTATATAACAATCTACAACTTTGACCTGTCATCTAGTAAAATGTGAAGTCATTCTTTATTTTAGCATTCTGTATGTTATTGATGACATAGCAAGCACACATGTACATGTACATGTGCCAAGTAGGGTTTCATGATCTAGACATGTACACTGTACATGTAATCTACACTATGACTTGGTGATATCTATCACACAGCAACAATAGACAAAATCCCATGGCAACAACAACAAAACGAAACACACACAAAAAGACATCTACAGATGATATCCTTCCATTTTGAAGAAAGCAAAACCTGAGTATTTGCTATCAATCTTTAAAAGCGCAATTGAGGGATATCTGGTTCTATGCAGATCTAAGCCTATTTGAACAGGAATGAAATAACTTGCTCTGCAAGAGACACAAAGGGAGCTGATCTATAAAAGTTCAACAAACTTTCCAGCTTGAAGCAGTCATTCATGCATCTCATGGAAGTTACAATAGTCAATACAAAGCCAGTGCAATGACTTACAAGTCACAAAAATCGTTAGCTCTGTGTTCTTTAATGTAGGACAACAACGAGGCAAGTGCATGCAAATGTAAATTATGTATTCAATATTACAAAATGATTTGGTAAAGTCGAAAAACCTTTTTCGGTAGCACAGAGGTTTACACAAAAAATTAATGATAATTAGTCTGTGCCACCAGACTACTCGTTGCCATGGAATTCATCCTTTATATTATAATAGAAAAGCCTTTACAATGAAAAGTTCTCCAATTCAATGGCCCTCCATGGCGCAAGGATTAGTACCCCCACATACATTCCAAACATGATTTACACCATTGTCAGTTTCGTTCCAAGGTGGCAGGTTCATCATAACACTTGTAGCCAAGTTGTAGGGAAACACCCTACATGTACATGTATGTTTGAAGTGCAATTATCACATCCACAATAGAGTCTGGCTTGGATCAAACTGAAAAGGGTGAGGTCTGTAACCATGGTTACAGTCATTTTCATGAAGACAACAAAATAAAGAGCTTGGAAGAAAAGAGCCACTAACAACAAACTAAAGCCCTACATGCATAATATCAATGACATTTCTCTGAGAAATAGCTTTCAATTATGTCTTTTTAAAGATAAAGATCAGTTCTGGTCATGCGATTGCATTGTGAAAGAAACGTTGTGGAATCGATCAGAAAAGGTAGTATTGGTGTGTACTGCAAGGTTCTGGAATCATCAAAATGATAAGAAATTTGGCCCAGTCTTGGTAAAGTTACAAGCACCGTATATGGGACTACACTGTACGCACACGTTATACATGTATCTATCAGGTTCAAATAAATATACTAATTTACCAAATATATCAATAAGTAGGCGGCCTCTCTGCAAAATTTGTATCATCACGTATTAGTCAAAACATATTCTTTCACATGATTGGTATTAAATATAAAGAGCTTCCATTTCATTTTTTGAGAGGGGGGCGTTTCCAAAACTTGTCTTTACCTTTAAAATGAGAGATTGTTTGTGTTCCCAGGGCATGACTTCCTCATGATCACTTTAATGGATTAAGCCATGATTAGCTTGCCATTTCTTTCTTAATCCCCCTTAATCCTATCAGGAACAGGATTAAAATGCAAGTGTGGCTTCCTTTGTGAATTGTCTCAACTTTGTCAATGGTTATTGATTTTCCACAAGATGTGAACCATAGCAAGGAGGCTACAGTACATGTACCGTACATGTACCGTACATGTACCAGACTCTAGAGCTGTATGTTGACATACAGTACGTTTACATGGCATAACTGTACATAAATGTAAATAAAGTTGTAGTCATAAAAGACGTGTATTCCATGTATGTTTCTTGTACTTTCGTTCACTACAATCATTTTTAAATGATTCATTCAGTTACATGTACATGTATATGAATTACAATTAAAAGAACTGAATCCAGTGCAATTTGGTGCGTTTAAAACCAACACCAATAGCCTATTTTAGCAGTACATTGAAATTCAAGCTTTATATGATTGCTAACCTGATACCAGTAATACACAGCGGGTCAAAAGGAAAGGTGAAGGGGAGGAGGTAACTAAAGTTATATTCCTTCTACATTGTATCTAAAACACTACAATAACAAACAGCTTAAAAATTGTATGAAAAGGGACATAAAATCAACAATGATGATTTATTTAAGAACCATCCAATTACAAACTCTAACTAAAATTCATCATTTTTAAGTCATTTGGATTTTGGAGTTCTTCTTTTTTTTCTTTTTCTTCATTTATAAAACAGTAAATCAAATGGTATGCCTAAATGCAAGCTTTTTGTGAATTTACCTGCACAATGTACCTACATGTACATGTGTACTGTACAATGTACTGTACGTGTAGATGCATGCCTACAAATAGTACAATGTGTATGTAATGAACATGCACAGAACATGGGTATTCTTTACAGAAAAGCTATTACTGGACACCACTCAAGTGACAAAAGAAAGGCAGTATTTGCTTCAAGCAAACTCAGGTACCCCACCTGGTTCTCCATTATTAGTCCCATTAACTGAAAGAGCCGTTAGTGTATGGCCCGCGGCAATGTACAGTGTATGCTGATTGTGAGGTGAAAAGGGTAACTTCTCTCTAAAGACCAACAGTGAAGGGCTTGCGTCAATCAGGTCTAAAATGATCCATTGAGGCAAGGTGCGGTATGCAAATAAAGCAATTCCTTTGTTTATTTTTCCCACCGCATGTGATCTCCTGAAATTAAAGTCTAAAATGAAGTTCTGCCATTGTAAGTCAGATGTAAATTGTCCCTCTTTTATTTGCAGAAAAGTATAATGTCTGCCTACAGTATTTTGCAAATTTCAAATAATTCACCAAAATTGGTTATAAAAAACAATGCTGACCATACATGCAGGACATTGTATAATATAATAAAACATGATCTGCATTCTGCATATATATATTTTGTACAATATTTTGGTACAGTAAATATAGATTGATGCTATTGCAACCATACTTTTTTTGTGGGGAGGGGGGGGGGGCAGTTTAAAATGCAAGTTTTCTTCAATTTTTTAGCCAGCTCTGTAAATAATCAGGGACATCCTCCAGAAAACAAGAGACGTGGCATGGGAACAAAGAAGTTTAACAAATTATTTATAGAGGAAACCTGAGCTCAAGTGTTTCAGTACCTGTTTGTGTTTACAACCTTAGAAGGTTAGACCTGGGCATAATTAGATACGGTACTTGGTAAATATGTACATGTAGTGCTTTATGCACTTGGAATACACTGTACATGGAAAAAATTGTGATAAAAAGGAAAGATTTATTTAATCAAAGCTTTAAAATCAAGTCCACAAACAAGCCTGTCAACTTATTGTTGAGACAGCTGTTACAGTCACCACAGCTCTGGTAATGTGTACAGTATGTCTAGAGTATATTGATTGGTACATGTACAGTGTAGTTACCATCACATGCCAGATCCTATATTAAAGGCATGCACATATTCTCCATCTACAAATACATTCCATTGTCACTTGTACATGTGACTGTGCTCACTGTAGGTATCTTTCAGACAACCTCAATAATTGCAGTAATGGTAGACTACAATGCAATGTAGTTCCCTGTGAATCGTGACCCCTTTTGACTATTTATCATTTCAAGGCGTTCAAAGTTTCATGGAGTGATATGCTCCTGAAACTTTGTATAAAAAGAGCCTGCAAACATACATCTGAATAATGTACAGTGTTACCTACAAATAAAATTTGAAATAAACACCTACCAATCTACAGTACATCTAAAATATTCTCATTACCTTGCTAAACTATGCAAAATGCCAGCCATAACACTAAATTTTGTTGGCCTGAAAGGGATGTCTTAAAGTACAGTAGAGATGTGTGTGTTTAAGAATCTTGTTACTGGTGCACTTGAAATCGACATCAAGGTTTGTTTTTGATGAGTAAACGATATCTCTAACCAGGAAACAGTAGCTTCTGCTTGTTTCTAGCAGCTGATTATTTGGAAATGATTCAAATGACTGAGAAGCTGCCATCCTAAACCAAACAAATATGTCTAGAATGTTTGGCTGTCACACGGCCCAACAGTCAAATGACCTGGCCTGGAACTATGGCCATGACACGTAAGAATGGCCAGAGAGTGTGGACGCCCTACATACATTGTACATGTACAGTGTGTAGCTTTGATTGTAAACCAAATATCCTGTGAATGTACAGTCCCCAAGGGATGATGCTCAATTGATGGAGCACCTGAAGTTGAACTAACAAGTACATTACTGTACAGTAGATTACGCAATAACTATTTAATTGGCATGTACTGTGCACAGGACTGCAACCTTCATGTACAATGTACAGAACATGTACACATGTACCCTAAGTTCCCAACAATCAGACATTTACATGTATGTACATGTATATGTAGGCATTGCATTTAACATGCAAGCTACATTTGTATTATATAGAGTACTTGACAAAGTATGCTCAACTGATATGAAGCCACTGTGTTCACAATAAGGTGAGCCATTTTTCCAAGCCATCATTGCACTAATTACGGTACAAACAAAATATCACCATCTTCTTCATTTTTGTTTTGTTAATTTTGCAGTTAGTCAGAAATTTTGCTATAAGATTTTCCTCTATTTATGTGAAAATATAACATAAAGGATACCTGATTTTGTCCATTTTTCCTACAACAAAAAGCCTGTCTTTTCAAGTGCAGTAGGCCTACATGTAGTATTTATTTTCACTAAATTTTTTTAATTTTGAATGAGTTAAGCTCCACTCTCTCTGCAAGAGATGGTTTAGAGGCACATTAATGATTATCCCAAAACATTCCAAATAGGAAGGGGTGAGCTCTTGGAGCCTATAAAGTATAAACCATTAAACTACCGGTAGGCTATACAACATGAGGCAAATTAAGAAATCCACCTCCTATTTGCTGCAAACATATGGGCCTACAGTTGTAAATGTAAGGTTCATGTAAACTCGGCCATACATACTGTACAGTTTGTACATGTATATATTTGTCTAAAAAAAAAAGTTGCTATTCGTTCCCAAACAAGCGTGTAAATAAATAGCATCTATTCTAAGGGCTCAGGAAGTGATGTGTTAAAAGTGATATCCTTGAACTAGTCACACTCACTGCGCCAGGCTTCTAGCTACACATGTACATGTACAGTTGTAGCTAGCTCGCTACCCAGTGTACCCACGCCTCTCAAGCAAAGTTCAGGGGACGGACGCACTCCCAGCTGGGACTGCTGAAATGACGTTGCCCTTGTTGGTGGTTGGTACCCAAGCTAGAGTTTCTATCTAGGCCAGTCATCATTAGCTCGAGATGGCCAAATAGCCCGCTATTTCTGATTTGGGAAATAAGCCATAAGTTACAAATCACGTCTTCGTCAGCTCGAGACTCCACCTCAAAACTCGAATAAGCGGGGGGGGGGGGGGGGGGGGGGGGCTTTTGTTTTTTGTTTTATAAAGGTTAACTTTACATTATTATCCTATTTTTTTATTGTTTTGGGGGGCTGGGGGGGGGGGGGGCCCGGGCCAGAAAAATCGCTACGTGGATCCGCCCCTGACTTCAGGCATACCTGCCAACCTGAGACAAGAGAAATTAGGAGTAAATTTTTCTGGATGGACTACGAGGTCGCGAACCACGGAAGGATTGGGGTAGTAGCCCGTAGATTGGGGGGGGGGGGGTACACAGGACTTTAGGGTCTATTTTTTTTTCTCTCCATTTTAATGGTGCAAATGGGCCTTTTCCTTCAACCTTCAACCTGCGGAACTAACGATCACGTTCGGGCTGCGCTGTGTATATCTTCTATGAGCGCGAGCGCGGATGTCGGCGTGATCTGGTTATCAGTGCTGTTATATGCTTTAGTCTTATGCAACAGTCGTTTGTTTTTTTTTTTAAATAAATAAATAAATAAAAAAAAATAAAAAAAATAAAAAAAAAATTAAAAAATCTGAGTTTTGAGGCATGCACTCGGAGTTCGGAGTTGGTATGAAAAAAGCGGAGGAACTCCGCCTAAATTGGGGTGGTTGGCAGGTATGACTTCAGGTATTTTGTGCAATGAAATTCAATATTTGGGGTTTTATCATTTTAAATGGCCAGTTACATTCATTCACTCCTTCTTTATAAACACTTTTAAGGCAACATCCTTCTCTCCCTCCCTCCATCTCTCTCCCTCCCTCTCTCTCTCGCTCTCTCGCTCTCTCTCCCTCCCTCTCTCTCTCTCCCTCCCTCTCTCTCTCTCGCTCTCTCTATTTCTCTTTCTTTCTATCTCTCTCTCTAACTAAAAAAAAAACTTTTTTTTTTTCAGATGGATTAATTTTTCAGCTACCCAGAAACCTGAAAGCATAATTATTACATTTTTGTTAAGGCGAAAGAGAGAGAGAGAGAGAGAGACAGGGGGAGGGGTATAAGAGAGGAAGAGGGAAAATAGGGACTTGTTCTGTATTGCTCACCTTGAAGAAACCTGGGCAAAGTTTCCCCCGTCCTGGAGCCTGACTTTGCCAAAGAGCACAGCGTTGATGAGCGGCACGGAGGATAATTCCACCAGTTCAAAATTCACCTGGAATTTGAACTTTTTCTTCTTCATGATGAAAGTCATTGCATGACCAGGAAGAGCAATGGTTATATTTCCTAGGTTATGTCACTGGTAGGTAATGTGAAAATGTATCCAACTTTGTGGCTTCCTTCAAGATTCAACCTGTAGCAGAAAAGGGGAATGAGAAAAAGGTCACTTTTGAAACAAGTTTATAAAGCTTTTGAGAAGAAAAAAAAATTCCTTGGTAAGCTTTTTTTCAATTTCATCCAGGATGATGCAGCACCCTGGAGTGCGCAGGATAAATGCAGTTACATGTACATGTAGACCCTACATCAAATATGATTTTGGCATAACGTCTATTTTTTAAACACAAAATATAAGAACCCGCTAGAATATATACATGTAGTTTCATGAGAAAATAGTATTTTAAATAAAGATAACAAGTTTATTTTTCCCTCACTCGCATTGCTCGCTCACATATCCAGAAACAAGATCAAGATGATTTACATGATTTAAGGCAAAGAGGTGCTCAAATAAATCATGCCCAAGCTGTACATAAAATATATCATATCTAAGCTAAATTATCACATATAAAACCATTAATGTTGACTTAAAAGGTTAATTTCTGATTGATACAACTACAGTACAAAGTCTGTAAAAAAATAGTATTAGTAAAAACCCAAATCAAATGTTAATTGGCCGTGAACGCGTCACAGCTCTCACGGCCATTATCCGGATAGTAGCGGAGAAGGTCAGTTTCTATTGGGCCATTAACAGGATAGGGGCCTAATCAACTAGAATGAATGCATGAATGAATGTCTAGATCTACTCTAATCTTAGACCAAATTTTTCTGTCTCTTTCGTTCGTTAGCCTCTGATAAGACTTAAGAGAGAGCCGACCCTACCCAAATCAGAGGCTAACGAACAAAAGAGACAGAAAAATTCGGTCTAGCCTCTAGGCCTAGTCTACTATAGTCTAGAGACTAGACTCTACTCTCTAGTCTAGGTCGACGTCGTACTCGTATTTCAATAATAAAAAATTCTTTTTTCAGGATACTGCCGCCATAGAACAGCCCATAGCCTAGGGCCATAGGCCTAGACTAGATCTACATGAAACTAAAGCTAAAGCCAAAGGTACAATTATTAAAAGACGACCTACAAAAGTCATCACATTTTAAAAACAAACAACTCGAAACCAAGAGGAACCCGCATAGGCCTACTGGCTACTACTAGAACATATGAACCCGCTGGAGCGGCGGGTATACGTATTGTGGATCCGTACTGAAGTCTAAACCGATGCATTTGCAAGCAGTTTTTTGTACATTGTATTTTGTATGTAAGCCTGTGCAAGAAGATAATAAATGGCCGATCTTGCCACCACTCACCTCTCACAAAATCGTGGTAAAATCCTAAATGCACTGATACTGGAAAGCTATGGAGTTCCCTGTGGCACTGATAGCTGTTGGTAATTGTCTAAAATACGAGTGTCCACGTCAGAAAAGCCTTTGGTGGTATGAAACTCAAATGAAGTTCCCGTTACTTTATGTTTGATATCCGGCTAGCACCTAAGCTAATGCGCTAGAAAATTTGCATGCAAGAAGATAACACAATCAATAATGGGCGCTATATGGTAAATAGTCAAGAGAGGGCGACAATTGCAATCACAAACCCGGAAGGTCAACTTACGTTGTGTGAATGTGCACCCTTAATTCCTCTTCTGTTGTTATTGAACTGCAAATCTGTAATTACTCAATCAATCTTTATCAATGGTGCTATTTCACTCATACTATTTCCCCCCAAACTTCTGCCTATCCCACATGAGTATTTGGACTGGAAAAGTATTGAATGAAGTTATGATTGATTGCTGTCCGTTGTGTATTTCATATAATATGTTCACTTTGTATCAATCAATTAAAACAACAACATTAAAATGTATAATTTTAGTGAAATAAAAAGGGATTGAACATCAGTCTATGTTTGAGAGATAAACAAAAAAAGGGGGGGGGGGGGGGTGGGGGGACGCGTAGGTCCATGATTGAACCCAGTGACGGCGATTTCTTTTCATGACCGGGGAAGGGGGGATGCGAGGGACGAGGGAGCATACTCTCTTTAAAAAAAGAGTGAATTTTCACTCTATTTTCACTTTCTTGGGAGTGACGTCCGTGATCACTTGTTTAGGAGTGAAAATCGATTGATTTTAGAGTGCTCTCTAAGAAGAAAAGAGTGAATGTTCACTCTATTTTCACTACATTTTCACTCTCCAGAGGAGTGACGTCCGTGATTTTGAAAATTCACTCTCTTTTTTTAAGAGAGGAGTAGTGAACGATCGAGATGGGCGAAGGTGACGGATGTAACTACCCCCTCACAGGTTTTTGAAGTTTTGTTGCATTAACAAATTATATTCCTTAGCAAAACTTTTGTATAAAAAGTTAAAAACTGAATAGAGATTTTCTACAATATTTACATTTTGAAGTATATTATGCGAGGGAGGATAGCAACCGAGCAAGAAGATTTGTGCACTTTTTGTTTACCCTCCAGAGCCTAAAAGTGTCTTGCAGTCTTTAGTCAGTATTTGCTATACATTTCATTCTTCACCTTTTCCGCCCCCCCCCCAGTCCTTTCTACCAGGCTCGCCGCCCCTAAGTTGAACCCCAGGCCTTGAGTTTCGAGATGAACGTTTATCTGCAAGACTGCTGTGCCTTGCTGAAAATCTGAAATTATTCCTGTTATGATTGATGAAGTTGGAAAGACATAGGGTCTAGATTTATTTATTTAAAAAATATAATCCTTTTTTCAAAAACTTTCTTTGTCATTCATAGTCACTGGTTAAAAAAAGATAATAAAAATTCCTTTTTTTTTTCTCATAAAAAAAAGAAAACTAGATAAAGATATCACAATAACAAAAACAAGGTAAACTTTCAAATACTTTGACAATAACAATATGAAAGGACTAACAATTTTAACTTAACTTTAGAATACCCCACCAATAGGGTTTATGTACGTAGACGTCAGGGTTTAATTGGATTATAGTGTCGTTTAGTGTTACTTAAGAAACTTAAGTCATCAGAATTAGCTTTATTGATGAAGTTTAGGGTAACCTACGAATGTCTGATCGATTTTTGTCGTCCCGGGGTATTCTGAAGTTGCTCCCTTTAACACTAATTACAGCACAACCTTTAGCAGATAATCAATATAATATTCATTTTCAAGTTTACCTAATTATGAATGATAACATAATTATCACTAATTGCATCCAAACGTGTAATAATGGTAGTGAGCCCTCTAGCGTGTAAAACTAGTTATTATTTCAAAGCGGGTTGCGAAGTAATTTTAAGGACAGTAAAATCATAACAACTACGAAAATCTACATATTGAGAGGTTTAATTTTGAGGTGCTTCAGCTTCACCAGGCAACTATGTACTGACAACAACGAAGCCAGGGTTAAACTCACATATCCCTGACGAAGCGAAGCCCAACAAGAGTGCAAGGCATTGACACCTCAGCCTCTAGGCTCTACGCCAGAGTTCCGGCTTTAATCTTTGATGGTTTCCGTGTAGACTGCGGCTATACACAGGAAAGGATAAACAACTGAAGACTGCACATGCACGCTGAACACCTTTTTCAAATGTACGATCATACATTGTGTATAATAATTACATTGGACAATAAAACGTGCTGATGATGCTCTGTTGATATCATAAAAGTTATAACATTAACAGAGCTAAACTTCTTGGGTAGATTCTACATGAATTAGGGGTTCACTTTCAGAAGTAGGCCTACTAGTACTACTAGTACTAGTATGAGAACAGACACAACATAGACAAGACCTAGATCTAGGTCTATGCTTATTTTCAGCCATCATTTTCCTTATGTTTCGGCCAACATTTTACCTGTGCATCGCAGCTAGAATCTGCATTGCACGACGGACAGCTGGGGGAAACTTCAATTCCTTATATAAACCACAGATCTTTCAAAAGACTTGCCAGTTGCCTTGTGCCAAAGAGATTTGTTCACTCTCGGAAGGAAGAGGGATTTGCAGGATGATGAGTGATGATGGGAAGAAAGGAGAAGAAGTAAAAGGAAGCATACAGACCGATATGATCCAAGAGGTCTACGATGTTCCTATAGAAGTTATTATCAGACCTATTCCACCATCCTTGGACGACACCAAGGTAGCATCGCTGATGGACACCATACAGGTTGGTACTTAGAGGTTCTAACTCTTTACCTTTACCTTTACCCGAGATTCTGGAAGAATGCTGTGTTCTCAGCAGTCGAAATTCATTTGGAAAAAAGCTCAAATCAGCTTTTAGAGACTACACATCAGATATAGATCTAACCTCAATTTATTTCAGATACTTCCCTTTTTGTCCATTTGGAAGAGTAAAATGTTACACCCTTAACTTTCATTTGTCACATTTCATACTTGTTCTCTTGCATACTCCATCAGGAAAATGTTGTAATAGACTATATTTCTAAACCTCAATGAAATTTGTTAAAAAGTCTGTGGACCCTAAGAAACAAAATGGTTGTAATAACACCTTTCCTTTCAATAAATTGATTTAATATTTTCCATGTCTGTACCTTAGAAAATTGTCTAGAGCTATTCTTGCCACAGGAAACTCCATAGCTGTGCTTTTCATCACTTTGTCATTAAATACATTTTAAAATATAATAATAATTTGTTTGTTTGATTATACTTTTTCCTCTAACAATGTAGGACCCAAGCCAAGTTCACAAGGTACCTCCAATTGATGTCCTATGGATCACAGGTCGCGCTGGCGGTAATTACTACTACTCCTTTGGAGGATGCCATCGGTATGCTGCTTATAAGAAACTAAACGTGAAGACAATACCCTGCAAACTTGTTAGGTCTACTGTACATGACCTCAGGATGTACTTGGGATCATCGACCCCTGACCTTTTATGATTGAACTTTTGTAATTGAGCCTACAGAAAATACGATGTTCGACAGTAGATGGCGACATTCCACACTGCGCGGATCATAACATTTTATAAATGTAATGCTTCCTGGGAGAAATTTCAATTATTTAAACATAATTAAGGACTTGATGCAGGTTCAAGTCCCGCTGTTTCCAAGATTTTGTCTGACTTGTTTTTCAATACAGATCGATCAATCGATCTAATTTACTGGGTGTAAGCCACAAATATGTTTAAATAATTGGATCATAACATGTTCTCAAAATGTAACATCATCCCCAGCCTGCCTAACCCTTCAATACCATGCCTGTATAGACAGCTGAATAAACAAATCATGCATAAAAAGTAATTTACAGTGCCTTGCTACAATGTACATGTCTGTATCTCCATGTAGTGTAGTTTAGGGCACAAAATTGTCTTCCAGTTTGAATGATTTTTCCCTATGCTGTCATGGATTACCGGTAATCAAATTCCTTCAATATATATTATTGGATTTTAGGTATCTTTTAGTTATGAACTACCCTCAGACTTCCCAAAAATGTCTAAATAGTCAAAAGAGATGACGATGGATCTGTGATTTTTAATATAGAGGGTGAACATCTCCAGCATAATAATAATAATAATAATATGGTTATTTTTATAGCGCCGGTATCCGTCAGGCTCTGCTGAAAGTTATTTATTTGTGCATTTTTTATGCAAGTTATGCACACAGTGTTATACAGATACACACATGCTATGAGACTTTCCAGGAAAAGGCACACATTGTTACTTTTGTGTGTCATCACTATCATATGACTACCAGTACTAGTATAATGACGATGTGACTTTGTGAAAATGTGTGGTGGATCCAGGGTTCTTTAATATAAGGAGCGGGGGTGCAAGCTTGTCTCAAAGATTTCTCAAAAGCAAAAACAAATGGTTCTTAATTTAGGCAGGGGCAGGTTGTATTAGGTTACAGCCATTGACCTGTTTTGATTATTCTTTTGTAATGAC
>JAVYIG010018611.1:0-18096 GCA_035222895.1 Strongylocentrotus droebachiensis | reverse complement strand
GGGACGTCACAAATCTACAGAATTCACAATGTTTTATACTGTATTATTGAAGGAAAAAACATTATCTAAAGATCATAATTTCTAAGGTTTTTATCTACTAATTTTACATCTGGTTCAAGACTTTTTAAGGGCATAAATCACCTGCAATAGTTCAAGTCCAACTGTAAGTTGATCTGAGTCTTTGTGAAACACCCCCCTGGTTTATATTCTTTATCACAGTTGTCCAAGTATTAGTGTATAATGGCATAGTGTACAATCTTTATCACAGGAGCTATTGATGAGGCTTCACAGAGCAGCAAGACTGGTGAGGAGGAGGAGGAGGTCAATGAAGAGGGCCGTTCCACAATGCCCCTGTGGATGCAATGAGGTAAAGAAGGGATACCAGTCTCTTTAATACGCAATGTTCAGTTGATCTGGATTTGATGCTTGTATTCTCATTAGAATTGACTATGACTGTAGAATACATAAAATTAAAAGATTTTTTTCTCACTCAATTAAAGAGATGACATTTAGCATGATTTTGTTTGTGTGTTGGGGGGGGGGGGGGGGGATACACAACTTGTGGGGTAGTGCATGCTCCTTTAAATTCCACATGCATAAATGGTGTTATGATTTGCATCCATGTTATAGTTTTCACATTCACACTCATGAACATGGTCACACTTGGCTCTAATATAAGGCCTAAAAAAAAAGATGTTGTATTGCCCTTTGTGACCGACCCAACAATCTCAAAATCTACGGTCTTTTTAAAAACTAAAGTTTTTTTAAAACCGTTTTTTGGAAGAAAAAAAAATGTATTGAAGCATTCAAAACTAAGAAATATCAGCCAAAAGAGGGAATAAAAAAAAACTATAAAATAAACTTAAGGGCATATAACATCTTTTTTGTTGAGGACTAAGTGTAGTATAAAATGTGTGTATACCCAATTACAAGTGATGAATACATGTCTAACTTTATTTTAATAATTGTTATCCCTTTGCATGCAGGATGATGGTCTGATGATTCAATGTGAGAAATGTCAGTACTGGCAGCATGCAGTATGCTTCATGATCCTACACGAAGATGACGTCCCTGAGAAACACTACTGTCACCAATGTGGAAAGGTAAGATTATGAACCTACTACCACTATGAACATGACGGACAAAGAAAGAGGACAAAATATACAGTTCCTCAGTTAGACAAAAGAACATCCCTTCACTGCTATTATGTAAAAATGTGTAGAACAGGTGTCACATGCATATTCAACTGTTCTACACATTTTTACATAATAGCAGTGAAGGGGATGTTCCTTTGTCTACCACAGCAATTGTTGAGGGTAGAATGAGGAACTGTATATTTTGTCCTCTTTCTTTGTCCGTCATGTTCATAGTGTACATGGCTTTGAAAAAGATTTTTGTTTGGCAATTAATATGTTGAACTGTTATTGTATCATCTATTTGGAGCAAGTTGGGCATTAACTATGTGAAGATATATATGAGTTAAAGCAGGGATGCCAACCTTTCAGAGCACAAATCAGTAACCATAAGGCTCAAAATCAGTAATTTGGGGAATAAATCAGTAATTTCCTATGCGGCGCCATGAATCTTAAAAGAATGGCAAGCGGGACGCATGCGCGCATGATTATCTGAAATTTGTTGTGATTTTACTCCCACAAAGTTGCTAAATATTGATTTTCAGTCCATCACAACACATAAGTTTTCAATGAAAAATTGGCTTCTATTAAGAGAATACTTGATAATTTTCCATCTTTCTCATGCAGCGAGTGCTGGATGGCCACCATACTGTACAGCACTTGCTATGATAGATCCCTATGCGCAAAAAAAACAAAACAAAAAAAAAAACAAACAAAAAACGTAATTTTTAGACCAACATTCGTACTGCCGTAATGGTCGTTAATTTCCGTACCAATTACGGGAAATCCGTACTAGTTGGCATCTCTGTTAAAGCCCTTCTGGCTCTTCACATATGGTACATAGCGGTCTAAATGATTCAATATGAGAAATGTCAGTACTGGCAGCATGCAGTATGCTTCATGATCCTACACGAAGATGACGTCCCTGAGAAACACTACTGTCACCAATGTGGAAAGGTAAGATTACCGATATGAATCTACACAACGCTAATAAAAAGTCTTCTATTGTCATTGCATGTTGATCTGTATTGTATGATGGGCGAAGATTCTTCTCAAGATTTTGAAAATAAATTAGTGGAACCCCATTGAACTAAACATGAGTTAAAATTATTATAAATAAACCTTTCTGAGAATTTGCTCTATTCAACATTTTGCTTTCCCTTGCTATTTCTGTCATTTACTCTCTCTCTCTCTGTATTTCCTTCTTTCTTTCTCTCTCCATCTCTCTCTTTCCCTTTTCTGTCTTTTATTTTACTATTCGTTCTGCTCTCTTGTTATCTCTTTCTGTATATACATCTCATGCTTGATTTCTCTAACTTATGCTGTCTCCCTCTCACCATCTCACTCCCTCCCCCCCCCCCCCCTCTTTCTCTCTCTCTCTCTTTCTCCATGTCACCATCTCAACACCTCCCCTTTCTCTCTCTCTCCCCTAGGTCGGCGACCCACAATGTGAACCCACCGACCCCTACCTCGGCCAGATAGACTCCGCTCAAGTCAGAGCCACCTGCCTGTGGCGGCGCACACTGGAAGCAGCCAAGGACATGGACAGAGCGACCGCACCTACCTTGGCTAAACGGCTGGGGGTGGAGACTGGCGTTGCTCAAACCCTCCTCAAGAGGCTAGAGAAGGAAGGATACTGCAGTGTGGACGCCAAGAACAAAAGGTGCGTCAAATCTGTAATGCATTTCATTTAAAGCGGGACTGCACTACTTGGGAAAAGCGCAGTATATAAATAATAATAATAATAATATACAGCCAACAATGCCTGAGGGGTACCCGTTGATCCCCATGGTCCCCTTTTTCTTAATGTTAATTGAGAGCTGATTTGATGAGATAAACACCTGCCAGTGGCCATGCAGGAAGGTCTATCCCTCCTGACCAAACTAGTGCAGATAGGATTTAACTTGAGGCCGCCATCCTAGTCAAGCATTGCTTATGATTGCGGTCTCCTGCACTTTTTCCACAGATAGTTTTGATAATACTTTAAATATATAATAATATGTTATAGAAATATTAAGTTTGTTATTATATGTATATATGTAACTATCATTTTGACATGAAGTTATTTATCTTTTTGTATTATACCTTATGTTTATATGTGCTTTGTTATTCAGTTATTGCATTTGGGAAAATTTAGAAATGAAATCAAATTTAATTGATAAAGTTTTAATTATAATTTGATATTATGCTCATTCTTATCTTGATCAATATGAAATTAGTCCAATAAGTATCTATAATCCTCAATTCTTATTATCAGAAACAGCGTGACAATTTAAATGAAAATTGCTTTCAGTCTTACACAAGACCCAACTGAAGTCAAATGTGACAAACATGATTCCATATAACTCACTTTTGATCTCGGGCTGATGTAAAAGTACTGCAATAAGAATGAATAATCCCCAAGTTTGGATATCATCAGCTAGAGCTTTTGTTGTAGGGAAAAAGAAAAAGAAATGTTTTTCATGCTTAAACACAAGTGAATATCAACGAAAGATAGGTATAAACAAGATTCTGATTTACGTTTATTGATCTACTGCTGATATGAAGTAACTGTGGTTAAATAAAAATTAAACAAAAAAAACTGCATGGATTTTGCATATTTAATTAACAAAGCAAATCATGTACCTTGACACAATATTATACAAATAGTGAATGGCCATGAGTACAAGATTTTGCACGAGGTGAAAGAAAAGAGACGGTATAATTATTCAACGAGGCGCAGCCGAGTTGAATAGAGCATCTCATCTTTCACCGAATGCAAAATCTTGTTTCATTGCACGAATAAAGGCCATTCACTATTTGTTTTATACAACACCTCGGACGTTAATGGGCTTAAAACAGTTTTTCTGAGCTTAAATCTCAGCGATTTTTTGTTTGTTTTTAATTTATGAAATTGCTGATAGTGATTTATGTTTATTTTGACGCGTAGTGCAATTTCGTTTGATCCTTTGGTACCATTGCACGGCGACGTCACTTACCTCACCATATCCAATATGATATTGGGTTCTTGTATAGCGCTCATATCTGTCAGACTTGACACTCCTGGCGCTCCCGATTATTACCCTGGCTTTAGCACGGCTAGCATTACGGTGCTCTAGCATTCAAGGAATTTATTCCTGCCAGGTACCCATTTACATCACCTGGATTGAGTGTGGAAAATGTAGATCAATGTCTTGCCAAAGGACATTATTGCCGCGGCGGGACTCTAACCGCAGACTTTGTGATCCACAGTTCGGTGACATATCCACTCAAACCACGACACCTCTACAATTTATATATTTATGTAAGGATGAACGAAAATTACTGAAATAAGTATCTGTGAGTGGGAAATTATTAACTTCATATATATCCATAAACAGCCAGCCACGATATGAATTGAGAGAACAAATTCCGTTATTCATTCAGACTGGTGAAGTTTGTCAACCAGGAGAGAATCGTGAAGCATGGCTTCCAGAAGTACCTCAGCAGACTGTCCCCAAGAGTGGAGTATGAAGAGATGGAGGCAGATCAGAAATATGAGAGGGTAGCTACGGAGAACAAGAAGAACAAGACGAGCCTCCAACGCAAGAAATACATCAAGAAGTCTGAGGTATACTTACAATCCTCAGGGTTTATCATGCACTCAAGTCTGTATACCTGGGCTCATATTCATAAACCCTACTATAAGCCTAGTTGACAAGTAACTATGAACTATAGCCTTTGCAATTAGTTGACAACTAGTTTCATAAGGTTTTCTGAATATGGGCCCAGATGACTTGTGCATGTTTTGTATTTCGTAAATCGTAAACTGACTCTGGGAGTATTTAATTTTGCAGTTTACCATTCCCAACTCATGAAGAATAACTCTTAGTTCTGTATTAATGAAATGGTTCATGCAATTTAATGCTAACCCACACACGTACCATTTGCATGTATTTCTAGATAAATGTACTGTACTTGAAAGTTAATACTTTAAAGCAAGTTGGTGTAGTATTTCAAATTTATTTGAATTCAAATCTGATAATGGGTTGTAAAGTAGGTTTAGCGCAGTTTCACTAAAAGACTTGGAAAGGAATGACACTGCAAGAGTGTACTAGGATGGTAGATACAGTCAAACCTGTCTACAGCAACCGCCCAAGGGAAACACAAAAAATTGGTCTTTGTAGACAGGTTCTTTTGGCACATATTTCAATGAAACCATTTTCAAGGGAAACAAAAAATGTGCTTGTTGTAGACAGGTAGTCTTTGTAGACAGGTGGTCACTAAAGCAGGTTTGACTGTACTAGAGAATTGTGGAAATATGTTGCATTCAACCTCTGGGAGAAGATACCAGGAAAGATTGTCTACTTCACCCTCAAATGTTGTTTTATTTGTTTACAGTTGGAGAAGTTAACAGATCAGGCTGCAGACCTGAGTGTATCAGGGCTTAGGACCAGGTCTGGACGCTCATCAGGACCAGGCACTCCCATGCAGGTCGAGGTAAGTCTAGAATTCATTTCCTTTTCAAGACTGTAAAGGGAGCAGTGGTTGATGGGTTGCTCTAGTATGAATAGTAAATTGTTCATTTATTCATTATTAATTATTTGATTTGATTTATTGGTTTCTGCATCTTTTTTTTTCATCATAAATTTTCATGAACATAATATGGTTTGATACAATATTTTTCTGTGTATATAATTTTATACAGATAATATACAAAATTAAACAAATATATTCAAGTTTCAAGTTTCAAGTTTTATTTATCTTTCTTTTATAACACACTTTACATATATGACATGAATATAACAAGTTTACAGAATATGAATGCATAATTAACATACATTAGATGCAGGAGGGCTACAGAATAAGCAAAGTAGCTTGACGTGCCCGCAGCCCTCAACTTATACAACAATAACAATTAAAAAGCAGAAGAGTGACTTGCAGAGAAGAAAAGGAAAGGGGAGAGAAGGGGCATGGGTTTTCTGTTATTACAATCAATCTATTACATCTGCGGATTGAATGCAGGTTCATTCATGGATGGATATCTGATGAAAGTGTTTATAATAGCATGGTATACACAACAACAGCATGGAAAATGGAAACAAAAAATCTCCTAAAGTCATGAAAATTAATCATGGGTGTGGGTCGTATGTTGCTGTGGCAGCCTTCTGGGTTTGAACTAACAATTTGTGTGCCGCTTGAATGCAACAACGCATACCGAAATGGTACTTATATTACCAGTATCTGGTCATGGAAAAAAGCAATATGGGTAAGTTATGGCAATTTGGAGTCGACTATTAGGCTATTATTATTATTATTATTTGGGTCTCAAATTTCTGTGGGAACCCTGCTTCCTCCCAAGTCTTCATTATAGATTAATCATGTCTTCTCTTCCAACTTATTATATTCTCTATTAGGAATTGCCAAAACAGAAAAGGTCTAAAAAGAGAAGCGCCACCACTTTGGATGGGGTAAGTTTGAATTCAATAACCATCATTCCATTTGTATATAAGGTAGCTTATCAGATGACTAGGGAGATGTGAGTAGGTCTAGCGGCATGTTCACTTGGTCAGCTCTCTGTCTTCGCCTACAAACTTGCTCAGACGGACCCGGTTCAAAACTGAGTCACATCTTTCGGACGGTGACGTTAGAGGTCGGTCCTTAGACGTAAATAATCATATTTGATTGATAAATGTCTGTAAAAACTACTGGCTTTAAAAAGCTGTGTCAGCAATAAAATGGGATTAATGCACTAATTTGAAAGGAGAAAGATAATCTTATATCTTGTCTAATATGTTTCTATACATAAAATTTTGTGTAAGGTATTTAACTTCATTTTTTAAAAAATACTAGAAAGGTGTAATTGTAATAATATACTGAGACTAATGTGATGTACAAGTCTGGTTGGTGAGCAACGGCACACATCCAAATAATAAATTGCAAAATAGTGTGGTGTGTATCTGTCTTCAAGAATGTTATCAAATTATTTAGTTGAGAAAGTTTCTCATACACTAATAAATTGGATTGAAAGTTATCAGCTCTTTACAATTCTTTTTACAAAGGCCTGTAATGTAAATATGAAAAATTATGTGAATTCTTCATTCTTTATTTGCTGCACACTGAAACCTTTAAGGGACTAAAAAAAATGATTTTCACTGCATCTTTCGTACACATTGTATGTGTGACAAAAATGTAATGGTAGCATTACTCTTTTGTTATAGTTAGTTGACAAAAACATACAAAGTGTTCAAACATTATTGGTTGGCATTAAGGTGTCCATGTACATCAAGTTTGTGTGTTAATAATAATAATAAATAATAATATTGGGTTCTTGTATAGCACTCATATCTGTCAGACTTGACACTCAAGGCGCTCCTGATTATTACCCTGGCTTTAGCACGGCTGTCATTACGGTGCTCTAGCATTTCAAGGAATTAATTCCTGCCAGGTACCATTTACATCACCTGGGTTAAGTGTGGCAAAATGATTATCTTTTCTATATAAATGTGAGTTAATTTACCTATTCTTTTTCTAATTTTATTCAACCTTTTCTATTGGCAGAAACATGACTTTGATTTGGCATGCAGTCAGGAACCAGATGGGGGTCAGGAGCGAAAGAGACGCAAGTCCAGCATCGTCAACAATCCTGTCCTTGCCTAGATGATAAACAGCAAACTGCACTACCTCTCAGGGCGAGAAAGACGTAGAAGCAAACATGTAGATATAATGATTTTGTAATTATCCAGCTAGCTGTGAGATATTTGACAGTCCAGGGACCCGTTTTAGAAAGCCTTTTTTCAATGACAAAAAGGTCTAAAAAGAGAAGCGCCACTACTTTGGATGGTGTAAGTTTGAATTCAATAACCATCATTCCATTTGTATATTAAAGGTAGCTCACCTGGGACTCGTTTCACAAATCCTTTTTTCAATGACAAATGACAAAAATCAGTGACGAATCTGCTGATAACCAATCAGAAGCAAGGATTTCACTAGCTTATAACAACAACTGATTATATTTGTCACTGATGATAAGTTTTGTGAAATGGGCCCAGTTTGAATAAATGTTACATATCTTCAGTATGGACCTTCTTGTATTCCTTAATCCTCATGCAACTTATCCTGCCATTAAGTGATATACATCAGACTTGTAAACACAATTGTAAAAAGACATGCAAGCCAGTTAATCTCCTAAATTAATATTGATTATCCAGAGGATCTTGGATTCATTCTTTACCTGCAAGATAGGCAGAGAATTCCCATATCTTTATTTAAACATTTTTGTGTAAATGATGCATTAAAAGAAGATTTGGTTTCTTGGCAAATCTATCATCGCTTTATGAAAGAAAACTGACTTTATTTAATGCTGAAAGGCCAAAAAAGAGCAGTTACACAGTAGAATGAGTTTCTAATTGTCCAGACAGTGTTATAACAAGTGAGTTTGAGTAACATTCCCTCAATTTCAACAATCTCAGGCCACTCGAAAGAGTACAAATTTCATAGTGTCATGAAATATTTTTTGTTGGTGTAGTCATTTCTTTCCTATTAAATCGAATGGTGTTCTTAAAAGCTTGTATTTATAATTACTTTGATGCCTCAAATCAAGTCTATCCTTTACTTTGTTGTTTCTTACTTTTTGTTTCACTTATTATGAGACTGTGATCAAAAGGTTGTGTTCTCATCATTAAGCTGAAAGGGTTTTGATTTTTTTTTTGTACTGCAAGTTCAGATTTCTTATATTACTATCTAAAGTTTGTTTTACATTCTGTATTTCATCTTTTTTCTTGTATTAAGAGTAGGAGTTACTCACATTTTTAATGTTAATGTTGTACTTAAGTTTGTGTACGGACACAAAGACATGTGATGTAAATATGTTTGAAGTTATCATTTGATAAAGCGATAATTATATGTAAAAACAAGTTATTTATTGCAATGAAAATATCTTGCCAATTGAAATGAGTGCTTTCACAGTGGTTGATTTTTACCTAGTTTATGAAGTAATTTAATAATATATTCATCAGATGAGCAGTATATATTTTCACAGGGTTGTTGATCATATAACTTGCAGATTATATCTAAATTACATGTATATACCATGCTATGTTCTTAAAACCTCACATGCTTTAGTAAGAGACTGATTTTCATGATATTTTTTATTGTTCATATTTCATATATTTCATAATGCTATGAAGTTGAAAAAAGGCGTATTTTAAGTAGTCATTTATTAATACTTTTCATATTTTTACACTTTTCATGTTTTTTCAGATGCTTGAAGTTGGTTCTGCCCACTTTTTTTTCTTCTCATTTGAATATATGAAAAGAAAAGAAAGTTTATAAACCTGAGAACTATAATCTGTGTGTGAGCTTATGTGCCTTCATATGAAAGAAGTATTTAATATTTATCATCGGTTAATTCTTTTGAACTTTTTGTAGCATTGTTTCATGACTTGTCAAAGTGAAGCCTAATTAATATGGCTATATATGCGCATCGCATCAGGATAGAAACACCAATGAAAGAGTGCAACTTTCTGACAAACATATTCACTACATTGCTATATATAAACAGTCATGAATTCTTTGAAAAACGACTCAAAAGGATGGGAAGGTACACAAATCACAAAATTATTAATCATATCGTATTTGTATTGCAACGATATGCTTTCATTTTGTCAATACCATGAGGTATTGTGCAAAATGTTACATTGCATGTAACAATGTAACATTTGCATGTAGTATTTATCTCATGTCCAAAGTTTTGATAGTTACATTTTGTCTATGTTCGTATTCATATTTTGGTTGCTTCATATTGCCTATACCTTGAAATATTAACTTTCCAAAGTGTTGTAGTGCTAATGCACCTTTATCTTGCCATTCTGTTCTGTTTATTAATAAAGCAATACTATTTTTTTTTATTCTGATACTATTGTTGTTTGCATTTTTGTCTTTTCCTGTTTCCTTTAAAACTAAAAATACAATATTATAAATATACAAAATTAGAATATTATGATTGTACATTTCTGTATCCCTCCCTCTCTCATTAATATAAGGTAGCATAGCAAAATGGAGTCGTACGAAATGTCGCTTCCCGAGCCCAAACTCCATCATAATTTTATCACACAAGAGGTAGAACGACATGGTGAGGATATAGAGCTGGTAAAATCACTATCTCTATGAAGCTAAACTTTCATTCAATATGTCAAAATAGAACTTACAATTTATAACAAACTTCACTCTGCATTTTACGCAATCCTGATGCGTCTTTTTTGCTAAGCTACCTAACTTGGGTCATTCCCTCACATCCTTTTACACAAACTTCTCTACCTTCTACCCTTCTCTCTTTATCCTCCCTCTCTCTCTTCTGTCTCCTCTATCTGTCTCTCTTTCACTTTGCACCCCCTTTCTTCTCTCTCTCCTTGCCTTGCCCATTCCATTTTATCCTCCCTCTCTTCAACACTTGCCCTTTGTTCTTGTCTTTTCTGTCCCTTGTTCACTTTGCACACTCCCCCTTTCCTAATTGTCTCTCTCTCTTTCCTTTCTAGCCTCTTCTATCACTCCCTCTATTGCCTGCTCTCTCTCTCCTTTCACTTACTTTGCACACTCCCCTTTCCTTCTCTCTCTCCTCAGCTCACCATTCCTTTTCTCCCTTTCTAGCCTCTTCTATCACTCCCTCTCTTGCCTGCTCTCTCTCTCCTTTCACTTACTTTGCACACTCCCCTTTCCTTCTCTCTCTCCTCAGCTCACCCATTCCATTTCTCCCTTTCTAGCCTCTTATATCACTCCCTCTCTTGCCTGCTCTAGTTCTCCTGCACTTACTTTGCCCACTCCCCTTTCCTTCTCTCTCTCCTCAGCTCACCCATTCCATTTCTTCCTTTCTAGCCTCTTATATCACTCCCTCTCTTGCCTGCTCTAGTTCTCCTGCACTTACTTTGCCCACTCCCCTTTCCTTCTCTCTCTCCTCAGCTCACCCATTTCATTTCTTCCTTTCTAGCCTCTTCTATCACTCCCTTTCTTGCCTGCTCTAGTTCTCCTTCACTTACTTTGCCCACTCCCCTTTCCTTCTCTCTCTCCTCAGCTCACCCATTCCATTTCTTCCTTTCTAGCCTCTTATATCACTCCCTCTCTTGCCTGCTCTAGTTCTCCTTCACTTACTTTGCCCACTCCCCTTTCCTTCTCTCTCTCTCCTCAGCTCACCCATTCCATTTCTTCCTTTCTAGCCTCTTCTATCACTCCCTCTCTTGCCTGCTCTATCTCTCCTTCACTTACTTTGCCCACTCCCCTTTCCTTCTCTCTCTCCTCAGCTCACCCATTCCATTTCTTCCTTTCTAGCCTCTTATATCACTCCCTCTCTTGCCTGCTCTAGTTCTCCTTCACTTACTTTGCCCACTCCCCTTTCCTTCTCTCTCTCCTCAGCTCACCCATTCCATTTCTCCCTTTCTAGCCTCTTATATCACTCCCTCTCTTGCCTGCTCCAGTTCTCCTTCACTTACTTTGCCCACTCCCCTTTCCTTCTCTCTCTCCTCAGCTCACCCATTCCATTTCTTCCTTTCTAGCCTCTTCTATCACTCCCTCTAGCTCTTGCCTGCTCTAGTTCTCCTTCACTACTTTGCACACTCCCCCTTCCTTCTCTCTCTCCTCAGCTCACCCATTCCATTTCTCCCTTTCTAGCCTCTTCTATTACTCCCTCTCTTGCCTGCTCTAGTTCTCCTTCACTTACTTTGCCCACTCCCCTTTCCTTCTCTCTCTCCTCAGCTCACCCATTCCTTTTCTTCCTTTCTAGCCTCTTCTATCACTCCCTCTAGCTCTTGCCTGCTCTAGTTCTCCTTCACTTTCTTTGCCCACTCCCCTTTCCTTCTCTCTCTCCTCAGCTCACCCATTCCTTTTCTTCCTTTCTAGCCTCTTCTATCACTCCCTCTATAGCTCTTGCCTGCTCTAGTTCTCCTTCACTTACTTTGCCCACTCCCCTTTCCTTCTCTCTCTCCTCAGCTCACCCATTCCTTTTCTTCCTTTCTAGCCTCTTATATCACTCCCTCTCTTGCCTGCTCTATATCTCCTTTCACTTACTTTGCCCACTCCCCCTTCCTTCTCTCTCTCCTCAGCTCACCCATTCCTTTTCTTCCTTTCTAGCCTCTTCTATCACTCCCTCTCTTGCCTGTTCTATCTCTCCTTCACTTACTTTGCACACTCCCCTTTCCTTCTCTCTCTCCTCAGCTCACCCATTCCATTTCTTCCTTTCTAGCCTCTTCTATCACTCCCTCTAGCTCTTGCCTGCTCTAGTTCTCCTTCACTACTTTGCACACTCCCCTTTCCTTCTCTCTCTCCTCAGCTCACCCATTCCTTTTCTTCCTTTCTAGCCTCTTCTATCACTCCCTCTCTTGCCTGCTCTCTCTCTCCTTTCACTTACTTTGCCCACTCCCCTTTCCTTCTCTCTCTCCTCAGCTCACCCATTCCTTTTCTTCCTTTCTAGCCTCTTCTATCACTCCCTCTCTTGCCTGCTCTCTCTCTCCTTTCACTTACTTTGCCCACTCCCCTTTCCTTCTCTCTCTCCTCAGCTCACCCATTCCTTTTCTTCCTTTCTAGCCTCTTCTATCACTCCCTCTCTTGCCTGCTCTCTCTCTCCTTTCACTTACTTTGCACACTCGCCTTTCCTTCTCTCTCTCCTCAGCTCACCCATTACTTTTCTCCCTTTCTAGCCTCTTCTATCACTCCCTATCTTGCCTGTTCCATCTCTCCTTCACTTACTTTGCACACTCCCCTTTCCTTCTCTCTCTCCTCAGCTCACCCATTACTTTTCTCCCTTTCTAGCCTCTTCTATCACTCCCTCTATTGCCCGTTTGATCTCTTTCATATCTTTTCCTTTTCTTGCTTTCTTTTTTTATACTCCTCGCCGCCCACTGCATATTTCTTCCTCTTTCACTATCTTTCCTTCTCTCTGTCCTTTTCTTTCTTTGCTCAGCCATTTTATTATACACATTGGTACCCTTTTTAATTACCTGTAATCAATGATAGCTATCTTTCAAATGGATGTTTTAATGCAAAAGGTGCAATATATCCAATAAAAATAACATATTTACATGCACTTTACAAATAACTCCTATATTACAAGCGTCAAGGTTTTCACTTCTTTTGATAGCTTATTTTACATCTTTGTACTCTCTCCTTGTGTTTCTACAACTGCCAACAACCGTAAGTGCCAATACATGATATTGACTTTTACCCTTGGTCGAAATCTGCCCCCCCCCCCCTTCCCCCAATTTTGGTTTAACGAATGTAGAATGACCAAACCCAGTCTTTTGTGACTTACACTTACGTAGGAGAAAGCAATTCTCTTCCCTTTCTAATATCATTACGGTAAACAAATTATTGATGGCTAAACAAAAACCACACAAAAACACATTCTAAATACACAGACAGGCCGGTCCCCACACGGAGGCCAGTAAGCATTTTTGGTATGATGCCTGACTCGATGGCTGCAATGCCTTGTATTAAATGGGCAATCTCAAAGCACTTTAGTTATTTTTTTATTGTCTCAGACTGGCCAAAGTAATCTGCCCTATAATTGATCATATCTAGTGATTACACATGTATAATTGACTTCATTATAATGTGAACAAAATAAAGGGGAATTATAATAAGAGGAAGTATTGTTATAACTTGTTGTGACTAATTTATGCCTATCAAAAAAAAGAGTTACCGGTAAATGCAACTAAATGTGAAATCCATGATAAAACACATTATTTTAAATGTACTTTTATCTCTTCAAAATAACATATAAATATTATTGGTGCAAAATAAAACGCTCAATTTAATACTTATAGATCGGGCCTCGGCATAACTCCATTTACAAATAGAAACGTTCTCTAACCCCAATGCCACTTTCATGTTTTAAATTAGTAGGGCTGATTGGTTATTACATGCAACTATGCTTGTGTATCATTGCCTTTTCCCACCTTGAATATCATAATTGCAGATACAGAGTATAAATGGAGGAGCATAACACATGCACATCACAACTAATAATCAACTTACAGAGTATAGATGTGTATGTTATGTACATGTATAGTATACTATAGAGAACTACCTTATGTTAATCATGCACATGCTGCAATATCACGGTCAAAATGGCATACAATGGGGCTGATTCATACAACTTGTTATCAATAAAAAATAAAAAACACAAGAGCACTGTTTTAGTGCTTGGACGTATGCTGATAATCTTTTCTTATGTACACTAACAAATAAACATATGAACAAACTGTGTGCTAAGATCGAGAAGGGCATGTCTTTTGAAAACAGTTTCAATGCCGTTCTAGCTTTCAACAGATGATAAAAAGCGTGAATACAAAATGAATACGAACAGGAAACAAAGTCTTGGCAGGCAGAAGGCCGCAAACACATATCATTGAATAGAGTTAATGACTAAACGTTCTTTCACTCTCGATAAACGATACAAAGCATGAATACAAACATAACAAATTGTGTGCTTAGACAGCCAGAAGTGCGTTAACACATTGAATAGAGTAAACGCCATTCTCGCTCTCAACAGACGCAATAAAGCATGAACACAGATAATGAATCGTCTGTTCAACGCCAGAAGGATGTTAAAGTAAAAGTACACTCTAAAAATAACTTACTTTCAATAGAAGCAGAAAAATCAGACAAACCTATCCAAAAAAGGTTTGAGCAAAATCAGATAACTAATAAGAAAGTAATGAATTTTTAAAAAAGTATGTAAAACTATAGAACAATGGAAATCACAAAAACAATTAGTGGATAGTGAGGACATGACGTCACAGACTCATGAGTGAATTTTTATTTTTTTTTGTCTTGTGACTTTCATTGTTTCATAGTTTTACAGACTTTTTCAAAAATTCATAACTTTCTTATTAGATATCCGATTTTGCTCAAACTTTTTTTGATTGGTTTGTCTGATTTTTCTGCCTCTATTGAAAGTAAGATATTTTTGGAGTGGACTTGGCCTTTAACTTTACTCATATCCCTCATGTAAATTAACCTCTTCTGGTGCTCGACGGACGTAACCAAAGCATAGATAAACAGAGAGATGACTGGTCGATGACGGCCAATGTTCACATGAGGCCAAGCTTGGGGCAGTCGGGATGCAGGAAGTTCCTCGGTTGCACTGCTCCGTTTTGCTTGTCCCTGTAGAATGAAAAGAAAAATGCTAGAATAAATTGATGTTGAAGTAATAGAAAGATGACGTATAAAAGAAGTATATTCCATTATAAATAACTAAGAAAATGAAATTTTCTGTACAGAGCATTTTGGAGAGAAGCTTGCAAAATACGTCACGGTGTTGCTAATTTGTGTTACATTGATGACAACTACAAATATTTGTCACTTTCCTGTTTTTTAATCTGATGTTGCACTAATTTGTTTCTCTCATATTCTGCTTTGACTAAAAACCAAGTTTATATCAGGGTGGTCTTCCCCTTTAAAGGGATTGTTAGGTTCTTTGCAGAGGGCGCTACACAAAATAATTTTTTGCGAGATAATTTACAGTGAGAAAAGGGCCAGGGCCAGGCCGCGGCCAAGCCAGGCCTAATCGTCCCCGCAATTTTGTGCGTTTACAGTGGCATGCTCGGCCTAAATTGTAACCTTTCAATATTTTGTCGTAGTGGCGCTCTGCATGTAAACAAACCATTATTTGGGTGGCGCGCCGGGGGTCACAGTGCAGATCCGGTTACACTGCGCGGGATATTTGCAGTGAATCTTTTCCCCAATTTCCTATACACGGCGAACTTTCACTTCCGGGGTAACAGTTAGCCGCGCATTTGGCCCTACTTGCGTTTACAGTGAGGAAAGCCCGGGCCTGGCCGCGGCCGAGCCTACCTCCAGAGCAGGGCCAAATGCGCGGCCACTTTTGGCCTTTTTGCGCGTTTACAGTGCTAGGCCAGCCGCGGCTCGGCCCGGCCTTTTTGCTCACTGTAAAGGGGGTCTAGGTTTGATCAAAATCGGCTCAGAGATGGCTGTTATTTCCATAAATATAATAATTTCTAATATTTGTGGTGCCCCACAAATATTCAATAATTTGAACTACCGGTAGCTGTTGAAAAACGAGATGGCCCCTTATACGTTTTATATCTTCCAATGCCTATGATGGCTTTTTGTTGGCTTTTTCGGTTATACTACGGACAACCAGCCAGCCCATGTATTGTGATTATTAATTAATTAATTAATTAACGGTCACAATATTTTTTGGAAAGTGGAGCTGAACTGGTACAATCGTATTGGCTAAATTTGACACATTTTGTAGTCTAAACTTACCTTCATAGCAATTTTAGGTCCTAAAAGAGCATTAGAAATGTCATAAATAAGAATAAAAGCAATAACCATGCACTTTGGAGGCATTTGCCATCTAAAACAAGAACTCAACTATCCCTTTAATTCAATCTCTGGAGAATAAGATGACTTACACATGGTACTGCAGGTAGGTGAATACGCCCTCTATCTGTTCCTCGGAGATCTCCCCGTCTATCTGAGCCAGGTATGTGTAGAGCTCCTTGAAGAGGTCAAAGGGTACCCTCGCTGCCCCGCCCTCTGGGTCCTTGGTCAAGATCTCGCAGATGACCTTCATGGCAGAGGTGATGTTCTGGAGGGTAAAGGTCAAAGGTGAAGTATGGATAAGGCATGCTACACTGAGGTGGGTGGGTTTATTCACAAAAAAGGCTACACAAATCCGGGGGGGGGGGGGGGGGGGGGGGGTCACAAAGATCCTAATTTGAACTTATGGAATTATGGAAATCATTTAACATCTATTCATACTTCTATTAATATCAAGGAGATTTCATGTTCTTGATTTTATAAAAAGTCTAAAATATTTGAATTTTCACTTTTGAATATATTTTATTTTAAGGCTACAAATCTTTGTGAAACACTCCCTGATTAGTTGTTATTTCCAAGCTCAATATTCAGTGGGGAGGGGGTGGGGGGAGACCTTTGCGCATGCAGGGCCTTCGCTGTGGAATGCTATTTTTTGAGAGATTCGTTATAGCAGAGCAGTTGGAATAATCAAAAGTAATCTTGAAACTTTACTGTTTCATTCTGCATATAATAATAATAATAATAATAATAGCCTAATAGTCCACTCCAAATTTTATTAAACCGAAACAGAAATTCTTTTTGCCCAATTGATCGTGAGCCCGGTAGCCACTGAACAGCGCCAGATCGACAATATTTTTTGTTCTCTTTCATTTTGGTATATTCTATCTTACTCCTGGGCCCTGTCTTATAAAGAGTTGATATCAATCGCAACTTTGTAAATAAGAGATAGGAGATTGCAAACTTGCGATTGATTAGGATCAATCGCAACTCTTGATGAGACGGGCCCCTGTTCTTTTGCTTAAATGTGTGCGCCTTGAGCATTTGATTTTCAAGCAGATTTAGATGACTCACAAATCTTGTATGTTATTTTTATACATGAATCTAGAACAGATATAATGCATATTGTAATAGTGGCAGACTATTACTGTGCTAGATTGTGCTTACAGGTTACTTGATTGCACACATGACTGATCGCCACTATTGTCCATAAATTTTGTGATTGAAGGATAATTCAGATATGAAGCTGTAAACCACGCCTTAATTTTTGTTTTGAATGGCAACTGCCCGCAACAGGTGTATTCACTGAGCCCCCTGTTACAACTTGTAAAATGAAGATTATTAAACTTACATCTTCATAAAGAAAAACCCATCCCAGTTTACCACATATCTGTAGATTTAGGCTTTAGAAGGTAAGAAACTTACCCCTGCGAGAGCTGAACAGGCCAGGGCAAAGAACTTGCGCCAGTCGATCTCATCGCCGAAACTACCAATCTGTATTAAGCTGAACATTCTTTCCTTCGGGAGGCAGTTATCCTTCCATTTCTGCTCAAGCTCATCGACTGAGATCGTCTTCTTGGGGCCAAGCTGTATGAGAGGGGAAAAAACAGAAATTATACTAAATCATATTTTTTTTTTTTTTTTTTTAGCAGATGTTTCTGCATTTATTGAT
>JAVYIG010018610.1:0-18119 GCA_035222895.1 Strongylocentrotus droebachiensis | reverse complement strand
ACTGACTGACCAAGCAAGCTGCTGTCAAGTTGTTACAGTTTGTCCACCAGAGAGTTACAAGATTGCAAGTTAAGATTCACAGAAGGTGCGAGAGGAAACGCCGTTCATCAGTGTTAGTACGGAATACAACTTTAAAAATCCTCCTCAATGTTTTAGTTCTGCATCATGAGCACATTCGTAATTGCTGTCGGGTTATGAATTCAGTCTTATTTCCAAAATATTTTCTGCAATAATCTGTTTACAAGTGAGCAGGTTCAACAGTGATGTAACTTTATCCAATCTCAGTTCTATGATATCTCTCCAGGATATTATACATGTCTGCACGACCTCCACCGGATTAAATAACAGTCAGACTAAAATTCATGAACTCTTTATAGAGAAAAAATAGTCACTCTGAACGCTCGCGTTGTCGTCTGTATTTGATTACACGTATTCGCCTGGCGGAAATATTCTCTATTAATATTGTAATTTACAGGACAGGTTCTAGAATCTAAGCAATCCGATTGGTCAATTGACATCACGTGGGCGTGCATTATTTGTTCCCACCGTGCATATTTATCTTGCTTGATAACACACGCACAATACCTGTCGATATCACTTTTTCGTAATATTTATTTATAATGCTCTCTCCATATTTATTTGTTTTGTGTATTGAAATTTTAGCTCATATGAAATAATCATCAGATAAAAGGAATCAGTTTCGGAAATACAGAAATAAAGCAAGTTCTGTACGCAGATGATATAACGCTTATCATTAAAGATTCCAATTCATTTAAGAATTAAAAAAAAATGTTTTTATAACATTTCAGGATTAAAGTTAAAGGACAAGACATTCATTTTACCCTTAGGTCCACATTATCCACTCATACATTTCCGTTTGGGAAGCAAGTCGACATTGTTTAAAATATTAGGAATTCACTTTTTCAATACTCGAAGATATCAAAGAACAACTGAATTACAAGAAAAATATTGAGCAAGATTTAAAAATTGTTTACGTTGTGGAACCAGCGTGATTTAATATTAATGGGGAAATTCAATTAATAAAAGTATATGGATATTCTAAAGTGATATATTTGGGATGCACTGTATATATCCACACATACACATAGGCGGCCCTCCGGGGGGGGGGGGGGGGGCAGGGGGCACAATGCCCCCACTTTTTCAAGCACTCGAAAAGTGCCCCTTTTTACATAGGAAAAATGCTCCTTTAACTTTTTAAGAAGTGCCCCTTTTTTCATAGGAATAGTACCCCTTTTACTTTGACAAGTGCCCCTATTATTTTTTTAAAAGTGCCCCTTCCCATTTTCAACTCTAATAAGTGCCCCTCTTTTGGACACGTGCCCCTTTTCCTTCGACAAGTTTCCATTTTCCTTTGCAATAAGTGTCCATTTTCCATTCTCATAAGTGCCCTTTTTAATCTCCAGTAAGTGCCCCCCATTAGGTACGAATACTGCCTCTTTTCACTTTTGATAAGTGCCCTCTTCACCTCTGATAGTTTGTTCTATTTAAATCTGAGAGGTGCCTCTTTTACTTTAACAAGTGCCCCTTTTCTATTGTAAGAAGTGCCCCTTCCCTTTTATTTACTACCTCCATTTTAACTCGGATAAGCGCACCTTATATTTACAGATGTGCCCTTTTTCCTTTCTAATAAGTGCCCCTTTTCCTAATAAAAAGTGCCCCATTAAAAAAAGAGCCCCTTCCCCTTCTCACCTCTTTTGACCTCTGATAGTTTCCCTATTAACAATGATACGTGCCCCTTTTCCTTTCTAATAAGGGACCTATCCCCTTTTCATAAATGTCCCTTTTCACCTCTTATAAATGCCGCTATCAAGATCTGATGGAGGCCCCTTTTCCGTCGACAAATGCCCATTTCCTATTCTCATGACTGACTTTTTTCATCCCTGATGAGTGCCTCCTTTTGGGGGTATAAGAAATGCCCCATTACTCTTTGTACTTTGGCTATTGCTCCTTTTCTTTCCTAATAAGTGTCCCTCTTTTCCTCTCATCATTAAACGTGCCCTAGCTAATTTCAAGCGACTAAGAGCCATTTCCCCGAGAGCTCGCTCGCACGCATCTATAGATGATATACTTATGTTACTTATCAAAGGTCTCTTCAGTCTTCCGTTATAAGAATGTGCTTATAACCCCATTAGGATTGGTTTTTTTCCTCTGTATAAGATGTAATTTATAGCACTGCGACCTCACACATCTTAAAATTTTTCCTCGCTCGCAGACAATTTTTTTAGACAATCAAACCCAACTGCAAAGCCTGATGCTTAAGCAATATCTTATATTGGGTAGAAAGTGAAACAAATATTGAAATCATCCCTAACAATTGTAATCACAATGTAAGGGTATATATCAATGCCCCCAAAATTGTATATTTTCGCTTTGAGATTTCCCTTTGTGCCCCTTTTTCCAGAAAGTGCCCTTTTTTCTTGGTGCCCCCCCCCCCACTTTGGAAGTCGCTCGGCCGCCCCTGCACATGCACATACGTAATGTTTGTGGATAACTATTATTTTGATCACGTAAGCCTGTTCGTGGTTTTCCGCAGTATGATATAATGTAAACAATCGGTAACAATACGAACATAAGCCAAGGTTACATCCAGTCATCGATCCGTAATTCCTAAACTAAAATCGACCTTCCGGTCCTAATCTTGAATGAATAAACACCCCTCCCCCATCCTCGCGGAGAAGTTGGTGAAGAAGATGAATATTAAAGCAAATGAAGAAGAAGAAGAAGAAGAAGAAGAAGAAGAAGAGGGAGAAGAAGAAGAGCAATAAGAGAAGAAATGTGGCAAAAGTTTGAAATAATCGGACAAATAATATGAAAGTCATTAATGTTTTAAATATGAGTTCACTAAATCTATGTGAATCTCAAAGTAGTAATTTTGGCTATAGTGTAACGTATTAATGCATTTCTCACCCGTTCGGATTGTTTGTTTTTGTCTCCTAAGCGCCTTTGCCTTCAGGTCACCAATTATAACTAGCCTATTATCATAGATCATCTAAAAGAGAAATCCTTTAATCAAACAGAACTGTGTTATTTCTGGCTCATTTTTTCCAGATTGAGGTGTCATATGAAAGGGCAGAAAATGAACTTTCTAGAAATATGATTTTCTCTTTGAAATTCAGATACCGCCTGCCAAATGACTGTTTGGTTTCCTCTCTTCAAATTGTTTTTAATCACTCATGCGTGAAATAAACATTATATGAGTTGCATCAAATAAAAGAGAAGGGTCTAAGCTTTACAAATATGCGTAATTCATCAATTATAATTGTGATTAAGTTATGATAAAACATCGATAATTATCAATTTTGTTTTTTCTGGAACGCACTGTATATATCCACACATACACACGCACACACGCACACACGCACACACGCACACATGCACATATACCTAGATCCTTGTGCACGTTGCACACGAAGCGTCATTTTGATTCAAGTCAGTGATTATACTGATCAATTTGCTTTCCCTGTTTGTACAATGTCATATTATAGCACGTCAACGACCGGGCAAGATGCTGACACAGTCTTACATCAGGCAACCATGCGATTACTCGTGTCCCACCAGCTTTAATGATATGAGTAATTATAAGACGGGTTTTATAATTTAAGTAATCCGATTGGTCCATTGACATCACGTGGGCGCGTATTACTTCTTCCCATCGTGCGAAACATCTCCCATCAAAATTGATAACACAGGCTCGATATCCCCCCCCCCCCCCTCGATATCACTTCCGCGTAATTCAGCCAAATTTAATTTGTGCATTATTTTCAATATCACTATCTTGATCTTGACTATATTGTAAGAAAGTATTGCCGACCCGTCTTATAAAACAAATAATGCACTGTTTCGCTCGTGGTTAGTAACTCCATGGTTATAGCGCAGTTCCAGTGCACTCAGTTTAGTCAGTGCGATATCGATAATGCGGTGGTCACATCCCGCCGTACTTGCAAGTGCGTGCTGTCTACGTGCAAAAACGTGGGCAAAATTTGGGTATCCGTACGTGATGAGTACCGCCTCCGTACGGATTTGGGAGCACGCAGACACACCGTAGCACTTTTAGTGCACGAGGAACTTTCGCTGCGTTCGGGCTGCGTTCGGGCTACCGATTCACCCCAGTGCGTGTGACGTGCGTGCCCGGTACTGCCAACGAGCGCACAACGTACTGACTCCGTGCGTCTTTTAAAGGCGCACGTGATAAGTGCGTGGTCCGTGCTTACTCGCCACTTCCCGAGTTCAGCTATCCAATGAGCACGCAGAACTCACGTGGACCGTACCGAGTAAGCACTTACAACGCACGTTGTTCGCACTGATTTATGCAGTATATAGTCTCTTCGGTGGAATGGGCGGCATCTTGAGGCAGCAACAGCTGGGACTTCTGGAGAACATCGGAATGTCGTCCTATATAAACACCGAGTTCATCGCACGTGCACGCACTTACAACATGCGAGTGAGTAAGGACACCGTACGTGAGCAGCACTTGTAAGTAAGGCCTCCGGACGATAACGTGGCAACCGCACGGAGACCGTACGGTGTAAGCACGTTGTAAGCACGTACAACGTACTTACCACGTGCGCAACGTACGATGCACGCAACCGTTCACGGCCAGTCGTGGCGTGCGGGCCACGTACTTACACAGTGCGTGTGACGCGCGTTGCCGGTACTCCCTCCCTACCTTTGCCACTCCCTCCCTACGTTTTCAGAAAAACGTGGCGGCCGTGGCCTCCCCAAAAACCGTACGGACTAAAAACACGCACGGTGGGATGTGACCAACGCTTCGCAATTGCCCTGCGGGCGCTCGTGCGTTATCACCTATGTGCACTGACTAAACTTCGCGCACTGGCCTTGCGCTAACACACTCGCAACAGTGCATTATTTGTATAATGGCTCCAAACATGTGTTATGTTAGAACTTTACCGGCCGACATAAACATACACCAATAATCCTTTTTTTTAGGTTCATGCGCAATATACAGTGCCATTCCATTTTCAGCTTGTAATTCTTTCCAGTAATAAAAAAATCCTAGTTTGGGAGCAAAAGTCATGGTTGGAATGAAATTGTTTTAACAATGAATAGATATGATTCGAAAATGAGTCTGTCATATTGGCGAGGTGTTCGTTTCTTTTTAATAACTTTGGACATTTTTGTATCTTTTTACTTTCATGTGTTGAAAATAATGACAATTTTGAACGATTGTTCCTGTATGCTGATTGTAGAATTAAGTAGGCCTATGTACAATAGATGTAGACTAGACACCATGTCATGTCAATAAATATAAAAATGTTGAAAATTCGTTTGAGTGCAGACAATCTTCCGTGTTTGCAAAGAATAGAAAAAAAAGAACAATAAAGAATTAACTCAAAAGACCTTCGACTTTATACCTCATAACACCGGGTGATACATGTTGGATAAACAAACATAGATTCTAAAGTGCTAAACTGTTTTTTTTTTTTTACTATTGTATTTTGCACTTGGCTTCTTTACGCTGATTCATTGTTTTGCTTAGTCACGATGATAATACTAATGATAGCGATGATGATGATGGTGATGGTAATGATGATGACGATGATGATAATGGTGATGGTGATTGCGATGATGATGTTGGTGATGGCGGTACTTTTACATCTACAAGGGTAACGTCCTCGCTGAAAAGCAGCTTGTAACTGAGAGCAGGGGCGGCGATTTCTTTTCATGACCGGGGGGGGGGGGAGGGGGGGGGGGGGCGAAATTGAGGGTGCATTGACGTAATGAGCAAAATCGTTTGAGGAGGGGGGGGGGGGCAGGAAACAAAATAAGCATCACCACTCTTACATGTTATATGCAAGCCCCGTGGACCGTTTTCTTAAATGGGGGGGGGGGGGGGGGCTAAAGTATTTACGACCAGGTAGAGCAAAGTTAGCGAAGCAAGTGGAGCATAAATTGGCGTAGGGTCCAGGGGCGGAGCCCCCGGAAGTTTAGGCATTTAATTACGGTCAGATGAGCATATTTTGATACCTTATTTGTGACACTTTCATGCAGGTCACTAATTGGAGTTGGGCCCAGGGGGCAGAGCCCCCGGAAGCTCAGGGGTTTTAGACATTAAATTACAATCAGATGAGCATCCAGGGGCCGCCGTAGGGCCTTTGGGGGGGGGGGGGGGGGGTCAAGGGGGCAGAGCCCCCGGAAGCTCAGGGGTTTAAGGCATTTAATTACGGTCAGATGAGCAACCAGGGGCTCGTCTTAGGGCCCTTGGGGGTCAAGGAGGCAGAGCCACCGAAAACTCAGGGAAAAATCATGCCATCAAATGTTGCTGAAATTTTCAGCAACATTTGTAAATCTTGTAAGTTTTATTGGGGGGGGGGGGGGGGGGCAAATACCCCTCTCATAAGTATGCCAGTGCGAGGGAGCATAGTCAAAAGGAGGGGTGAAGGTAATGGAAGTGACTACCCCCTCACAGGTTTTTCAGAATTTTCGTTGTATTTAATAATTTTATTCCTATAGCAAAACTATAGTATAAAAAAAAACAATATACCTTTTTTCACACTTCCCTTTTCTACAATATTTCATTTTTCATTTTAAGGATATTTTGCGAGGGTGCGTAGCCCCCGAGCGAGAAGATTTTTGCATATTTATTTGTCTAAACGCTGCATTCTTGGACCCTCCAGAACCTTAACGTGTGTTGCAGTCTTAGTTCAGTATTTGCTATGCCCTATTTTTTGCACTTTGCACATTTTCTGGGGGGGGGGGGGGGGGGGGACGTGTCCCCCCGTCCCCTGGGATCATCGCCCCTGACTGATAGTAATGATAATAATAGTGAGGATCATTATTTATTCATAAAAATAGGTAAGAATGAACAATGGGACAAATGTGAGGATTTCAGTTTCAGTTTTTCTTCCCTATGTTCTTCAATATTACGTTCTTTACCGTGCAGTTTACCCTATCAAATTGATAGTGAGTTGATGTTTTGAGTGTTAGGTAATATCATCGCATAATTAGCACAATGAACCCTCCTGGAAACAGGCCAATCTGAGACAGATGATTAAGACTAAGCCAAAATGACAGGAATGATATGATATTCATGCCAAATCGGATAATACATCATGAATATCAAATCATAGACGAAGCTGAGTACCGGTCATGCGATTACACCGTGAAAGAAGTCGTCTGGAAGCTGCTTGGAAATATTATGTAGTTCATGTAAACTGTGATATTTTGTAATCATTAAAATATAATTGAATTGATTCAGCCGTGCTAAAAATCACGTTCACTGCACACAGAGATCAATCGGTGCATAGGGCTAAACAAACATGTGGCATGAATGTTTGGTCCAATCCCTTTTTCTATTTTAGGCACATTTCGAATATAATTGTATTTGGAGAAGCAATCCTTTTCAGGATATATATGCCCATATGATATTCTCCGAACTGACATAAAGAAGAGAAAGGCCAACAATTATAGGATTCCCGTTTTACTAGAACTCAAATTTCTCTTTGATAGGATTTGAATTCTTGATAGTAAGCCAATGACCCCTGTCCCTTCATAAGAACACGGGGGAAATGAGGTCTTCCGCCTTTTCCCTTTTACTGAATTAAATGAATCAAGTGAAAAGGAATAATGCTTTTATATGTACATCGCATCGTTGCTTTGAATCTTGTATACTGAATAGAATATGACAGAATAGAATAAGAGATTTATATGTGAACTTTGGAGACGTTTTGGTTTGGATGTTATGCTGCAAGATAAATTAGATCTTATCATGGTTTGTAAGAAATATGGAAAAAACAATGTAACAATAAAATGTAGAAATCGATTAACTCGAATAATTGGGGAAAATATGTTACTCGGGGAGAAAAAAACTGGAAACGCAAATTAATATGTATATCTGTTTTCCTTTGGTGGGGGGGGGGGGGGGGGGGGGGGGGTGAGGGAGCAATGGAATTATATTATTCTGATTGAAAATGTGCCTTTAATTAATACATTCATAATCCGTGATGATTACATGTAGTGTCGTGTACACAGTTTCCTCTCTGTTGTTACTAATATTTAAATTATCTGACCTTCTTTTTTTGGGCGGGGCGTAGTGTTTGTGGATAACTATTATTTTGATCACGTAGGCCTGTTCGTGGTTTTCCGCAGTATGATTCAATGTAAACAATCGGTATATAAGCCAAGGTTACATCCAGTCATCGATCCGTAATTCCTAAACGAAAATCGACCTTCCGGTCCTAATCTTGAATGAATAAATACCCCCCTCCCCCATCCTCGCGGAGAAGCTGGTAAAGAAGATGAATGTTAAAGCAGACGAAGAAGAAGAAGAAGAAGAAGAAGAAGAAGAAGAAGAAGAAGAAGAAGAAGAAGAAGAAGAGGAGGGAGACGAAGAAAAACGAGAGAAGAATAAGAGCAATAAGAGAGAAAATGTTGCAAAAGTTTGAAATAAATCGGACCAATAATATGAAAGTCATCAATGCTTTAAATATGAGATCACTAAAATCTATGTGAATCTCAAAGTAGTAAGTTTGGCTAGTGTAACGTATCAATGCATTCCTCACCCGTTCGGATACTTTGTTTTTGTCTCCTTCAGGGCTTTCAGGGCACCCATTATGACTAGCCTATTATTATAGATCCTCTAAAAGAAAAATCCTCCGATTCAGATTCAGATTCAGATTAATTTTATTGATCCATTTGGAAATTCAGTTGTTTGCATTTAATACTTAAAGCACATAAACATTATAGTAGCAAATTTACAATGACATAATAATCACGGATATAAATCATTTTTACATAGTGGAATAATAAAAGAAAACAAATGAATGGACTCACAGCACTATTGAAATTCGGAAATAGTATTGTTATAATCAGGCGCAGAAGCAGTTTTGGATTGGGGGGGGGGGGGGGAGGAAACATTCCAGGGGGCTCACCTTCCAGGGGCAGTGGCGTAATGAGCAAAAACGTTTGGAAGGGGGGGGGGGGGGCAGAAGAAAAATCAGTATCACCACCACTCTTACACGGTACATGCAGGCCCCGCGGAACGTTTTTCAAAGTGGAGTCTTAATGATCAGGTAGAGCGTAAATTGGCGTGGGGTCCAGGGACAGAGCCCCGGCAGGTGGTCAAGGGGGTGAGCCCCTGGAAGCTACGGCTTTTTAGGCATTAAATTACGGTCAGATAAGCATATTCAGATACCTTATTTGTGACACTGGCAGATCACTAATTGGCGAGGAGTCCAGGGGGCAGAGCCCCCGGAAGATCAGGTTTTTTTTAAAGGTATTTCATTACGGTTAGATGAGCATCCAGGGGCCCTATTTGAGGCCATTGATGTGGTACAGGGGGCAGAGCCCCCTGAAGCTCAGAAGTTTTAGATATTTAACTACGGTCAGATGAGCATCCAGGGGCCCTTCTTAGGGGGTCCAGGGGCAGAGCCCCCGGAAGCTCAGGGATTTTAGGTATTTAATTACGGTCAGATGAGCATGCGGGGGCCGCCTTAGGGCCCTTCATAGGGTCCGGGGGCGGAGCCCCCGTAAACTCTGAGGTTTTAGGCAGTTAATTACGGTCAGATGAGCATATTTTGAAACCTCATTTGTGACATTGGCAGGTCACTTATTTTTTTTCTCTCTCTTTCTTTCATTTTCTCCGTAACATCCTTCTTAAAAAGTGAGATGGGCTCGAACCCCTGAGCCCATCCGTTCGGCAGACCCTGACATGAAGGCTTCTAGATAAGCTTATTTTTCGCCCTACTGTAAATTAGGAATTTCTAAATTTCCAACAAACGCATAAAAAGGTATGACTTTTGTAAATCACTGGTATCGAATAAGAAATACCCCATCAGTACGCCAGCGTTTAGGGGCTCATGTCTTTTCACCCCTATAACAAGAAACACACACGCTTACCCATCCTCTCACAATATTTCCACGATATGCGCGTATCGCTATTATAAAAACATCCATTGATAAATATAGGGGGAATGCGGAATTTTTAGGAAATTTAATTCCTGTTAACTTTCCTTTTCTTTGAATGGAATTTTGTATGTGATTTAATTCAGGTTTTTATTATTGTTATGTTCTTTTGGGTTCAAAATGCAAACCATCTTTAATTCCTTTACTGCTTGGGGGGGGGGGGGCGTTTTTTGCGGGGGAGGGCGAGTCCCCCCTGCTCCCAACTTCCGGCTTCTATGGTTATAATCTTGTATTATTATTATTTTTAACATTATTATTATCATCATCATCATCATACATTTTGTTACAAGTTTGTATGTTAGAACAAATAGGAGAGTTGGGCCAATTTGAATTCCACTATCTTTACGTATATTGATTAAAACAATAACAAAATCACATCTTTCGCATTATTCTAATTGTATTATTTGTCCGACTTGTTTAGAACGTCGCCAAACTGTTTCTCCTATTTTTTCTGCTTTCTATCAAGTTATTTTTAGGTTTTTAAGTAAAATCTGGAACAGTGACACAAATCTATCTTAAAACATGAGGACGCCAGTCAACATGTATGTGGCGCTGTGCTTATTGTTGCTCTATATTTTAATATGGGCTTTCCTACGATAATTATGGCATCTAAAGTTAATATGACTTTGAAATATTGTGATATTTGACTACATAAACGAAACAGGAAGGTATGCTCCATGATGACCCCAAAATACAAATTACATCGTGGCAGTGAATGGGTCAAATCGATAATAAATTCTTCTTGTGTATACAAATACAAAAAAAGCGTGAGTTTTGACGACGACAAAAACACACTCGCTCAAATGAATAAACAATCAACCAGTAAAACCATCACCGACCCCAATAGCAACAGCAGCAGCAGCAGAAGCAGCAGCATAACCATCACCAACAGCAGCAGCAACCGCACAACAACGAAAACAATAACAAGAACAAGAACAAACAAAACGTGTTTCAACCAATCCCATTTGTACCCCGACTCTCTCGCATCCCCAAACAAAACTCAGCCTTTTTGTCAATTTCTGTAAATAAATGTTGTGTTTAGCTTCTCCGCAGTAGACGATGTAAAGTTAAAACTCCAGAAGATATGCATGTCTACAGCGTCATGCCATTTTAAAAAGAAGGAGAATAGAAATATGCGTATACATGAGAAATTATAAAGGAAAAACAGTCTGTGAGTGCAGACTAGGTCTGACAAGGATTATCGTAACAATGCTATGATCCAAAATATTAATAACATCCGCTGATAATGATCTTGTGTGTGTATTGGGTTTTTACATTTACAGACGTGTATCAATCAGATATGATTATTTACGTCTGGGGACCGACCTATAATTATACGTCACCATCCGAAAGACGTGACTCAGTTTCGTACTTGCGTCTAGCTCGGCTGAATCAGTTTGTAACTTCCATTGTTTGTTGGTTGGGTTACAGGCGCACGCCACAACGCCTTCCGCTGTGACCTTACTTCAGCCGCAATGTTTAATCTCCGTTCCGGTAGTCTAACAACGCATATCTTTTTAAACCGAGGAAAAGTTTGTTTGTTGACATTGATCGTTAATCATGGCAAATAATCCGGAAATAATTATCCCTGTTATTTGTTGGAACCATATATTGACCCATTTTGATGGAATGTGTGGTTAAATTACACATCAAACAAACAACCTTGTTATAGTTAATTGATGCGTAACTTACACGAACATGTTGTATTTGCCAAATGAGTAAATTTGCTTAAATAAGGTAATTAAATCCAGATTAAAGTTCACTTGTATTTCTCGAAGGTTGAGGCTCATTTTGGAAAGTTAACAAATGGAATAGGTTTTTAAAGAATGATCCATGATATTTATCAAGCACGGTTTAAACAAGTACAACAACAGCTAAATTCATGCTAAGTAAATATATTAAATGTACCAAACGTTGATATATGCAAATATACATCTGTATAATATATAATATAACGCGAAAGAAAATGAGAGAAAATTGGTTGCGTAGCTTAAATCAAAGTTCCGCATTGATGTCCTCGGTTTCAGACTCTATTTTGCAATTAATTACTGAAGGTTGCAAATTTGTCAACCTGTAATTCTGTCAATTGTATCTGGTGGCCCCGAAGCCAGTGACCCGTCCCCGTGGTCTTGTGGTTTAGGCATTCTATTAGCGTTCTACGACCCAGTTCCAGGCGGAAATACTTTTCCTACCCTTGCACAAAATAGGGACTTTTAGATTTGCACAACGACAACGTGGATTGCTACGATCGACGTCCTTTTAATGCACTGCCTTGAATGGACGTCACACGTATCAGTCCACGCAAATCTAAAAGTCCCTATTGTCCAAAGGGATGACAGCAATAGGGAACTTTGATTTAAGCGACGCAAACGTAACTCTCTCATTCTTTTCGTATGGTATTTATTTCCAGGAGAGATGCTAAAACTGTTGTATAGGTTATTTCCTTTCAGTTATACATATATATAATATATAAATATATGTATAATACATATAGCAATTTATTAGTAATAGGAAAATACTATTCAGGAAAATGGTAGCTTCACCTGCCTAGTGGCTCAACGTTAACTCATTTGGGGAATGTGGCATGATAAATACTCGCAATTACACTGCGGCTGAAGACATATCTGTCATAAAAAAAAGGTTACTCAATCTATTTTTCACACAATATAGCTGTTAATGAATTAACAGCAGATTAAAGATGACGCTCTACACCTTTACTGTCAATTAACAGCACGGGAAACTAAACAACACATATTATGATATCGCCGTGTAAGTGAATGTGTATTTTTAAAAAGGTACAGAATGGTTCTTTTAGTAAATGTTGCTTTAAACTTGTACAGCATCATCAAAGTTGAAAGGTATACACGTATACTTAGTAATTAGAGAAACTTTAGTAGCTTTAGCTTTAAGTATGTAAACGGCAACGTTTTCTACAATTTACCAAAAATTTTCCACTTTCTACTTTGACATTGTTTAAGGATCCTTTCGTATTTCTATATGGTATGTATAAGTAGAGATGGAAACAAAAGGTAGGAAAATTTGTTTAAGCCCGGATTGTTATGCTAAATAGAATTATGTAAGAAATCATTAATACTGTACTTTTGATCGAGGTAATATCAAAAACAATCTTTAAGGTATAATGGAGACTTACTTATGCTGAAGCATAACATATGTTATCCCGCGTTTAGAATTGGAATTGTTGCCAAAATAGAAATCAAAGTCACAGTGAACAATATAGGAATATCGGCCAAATCTTGAATTAATCTCATCACTTGAGAAGGTCATTTCAAACTGACAACATCACTTGTCTATGTATATCATGGAGTTGATGATTAGATGTGTCATTCGCTTGACATACCTGAATTATGATAATAGCATGGCAATAACGGTGTAGTTATTGTTTATACAAAAGGTAGTAGTATCTAGACACTTTCCTTATTTGAGGTAACGTGGGCTTTGCATGTGAGAAACTATATCGTCATCGAGAAGAAAAAAAAAGAAAAAAAGAAGAAAGACAGAGAGAAAGAAAAGACAACATCTGCATGACTGCATGAAGTCAAACTTGACTGAAGACAAAATGATTTTATGACAAAAATGATTCTAAGGAAATACATGTAGTCAGAACTGTAACTTTAAATTAATAACAACGATAATGATAACAATATTAGTGTGGTGAAAGTAATGATGAAGATGAAAATTATATTATACTACTACTACTACTACTACTACTACTACTACTACTACTACTACTACTACTACTACTACTACTTCTTCTTCTACTTCTACTACTACTACTTCTACTACTAATACATACTACTACTAATTACAATAATACCAATATGAAAATGATAACAATTATGATTATGATGATAGTATTAATAATACAAATGATAAAAATAATGGGAATAATTATGATAATAATAATTAATAATGATATTATTAATGGTATTAGCAATAATAAGCCTAATGATAAAAATAATAATAAGACAGGTTTTGTCAGGTTTTCTGTGTGGAGTTTTGTTTTTTATCACAGCGCAGTAGAGTATATTTATAGCTACATAAATTGATCTAATTATTATTATTAATAATGATAATAATAATGGCAATAACAACAATCTTACTTTCGTTTATTATTATCAGTCGGTAGAGCAGTGGTCTCGTAATCCAGTGACCCGGGCGCGTTATTTTCTTCTGCGGCACATATTGGGGCTTTAAAAAAAAAAAAGGGGTCTTGATGTAACCCTAACCATAACCCTTACCCTAACCCTAACCCTAAACTTTTCCATATGCTCAACACGCACCTAACCCCAAACTGTGCCGCCAAAAAAAAAATAACGCCGCCCGGGCGTTTCATGCTGTCGTACGTGTAAATGAATCCAGGCGGTGATTCGTGGCAGTGATTCAAAGCCCGTACCATCCGGGGCCGTATTCTGAAAATGATGCTATCTTTTATGTTTAAAGGCACACTGTCCTACTTGTAGCTACTTGCTCCCTCTATATAGAAAACTTCCAAAATCGGTGCCTGTTGGTCCCCCATGATCCTCTTTTTCTTATGTTAAATGAGAGCTGAGTTAATGAGATAGCCACCTGTCACAGTGACCTCGGCTGGCTCGCTGTGTGGTCTAATCCCTTCTAGCTGCAGTAGTAACGCCTACCTTTAAATAGGGAAAGCATTGTAAGTTGTCAAAACAAACTAGAATTGCACAATTTTTATTTTAACAATGATGCTTACGCAGATGTCTCTTTTAACTTTTCGTGAAGGAAGCCAGTTTTTCGTAAACATCAACCATGCTAACCAATGACTTGTTCTAGTTTAGATTTGTTATAACAATTAACATCGCTTTACTAACATAAGAGATAACATCCTTGTCAGAATACCACCCTGGTCCATAATGTATTGACTTATCTATTAGAGTCTATAAGACAATGCCACCTCTCACCTCCCCTCTCACCCTCTCTCGTCACCCTCTCTCCCTCCCCTCTCTCTCTCTCTCGTCTCTCTCCCTCTCTCCCTCCTCTCTCTCTCTCGTCCTCTCTCTCTCTCTCCCCGTCTCTCTCGTCTCTCTCTCGTCTCTCTCTTCTCTCTCGTCTCTCTCTCTCTCTCTCTCGTCTCTCTCTCTCTCTCTTTCTATCGTCTCTCTCTCTCTCTCTCTCTCGTCTCTCTCTCTCTCTCTCTCTCTTCTCTTTCTCTCGTCTCTCTCTCTCTCGTCTCTCTCTCTCTTTCTCTCGTCTCTCTCTCTCTCTCTCTCTAGTCTCTCTCTCTCTCGTCTCTCGTCTCTCTCTTTCTCTCGTCTCTCTCTCTCTCTCGTCTCTCTCTCTCTCTCGTCTCTCGTCTCTCTCTCTCTCTCTCGTCTCTCTCTCTCTCTCTCTCGTCTCTCTCGTCTCTCTCTCTCTCTCTCTTTCTCTCGTCTCTCTCGTCTCTCTCGTCTCTCTCTCTCTCTCTCTCTCTCTCGTCTCTCGTCTCTCTCTCTCTCTCTCTCTCTCTAATATATCGGAGATAAGTCATAACATTACGCAAACATGATGACGAAGAGTAGATCCATGCATGCAATCCAACAATTTTTTGATTAGGTCACGAATTACTTAGGCTTTGCGGGTGTTTACTTTTGAGGCGCTTTTCATAATTTTCAGTAGATCGCATGCTTTTTGTATTATTTTGTATTAATATTTTTCTTTTACTTGATTATTTGTAACTGCTCAAACTCTACACCAAGATATTTCTTTCAGATGTAAACCGTTTCCAAGGTAATGCGCCTTAATTGATACTTTCATTTAAACTATTTCCGCATTGCTTTGGAAGCGCTATAAAAATTATGAATGCTGATTCTTGTCCTATCCACTTGATAAAGACGCAACGTACGTCGAAAATTCGGGAACTAATAAAACCTGTCGGATTTAAAGCATGAAAACTTCCCTTCTTCATCATTTTTAATTGTGCATTGTTTATATTTATATACAATGTTATATACAGTGCATAATTAAAGATATGATCATGGAATATGCACGAGAATTGAAAGGAGAATATACTGAGGACTGGACTTCATAATGATTCCAATAGACCAATAAACTTGAAAATTCCAGTTGCATTTATTAGTCTTAAAACATTTTTTAAATAGATTTACACAACAAACGTGTACGAACAAAAGCTCCATTTATCCCTGTTAAGAAATTAAACTAAACAAAATGGCTTTAACCGAAATATCTGTTTTCTGATCTTATCTTATCTATAATTACGATAACAGTAATACAATTTTCTTCGGAACAATCAAGATAACTATCGTTCTTTTGAATCACACTAAGAGGGGGAATATAGCCCGCGAGAACGACAGCGCACGAGATGGACAGCCACCTAAACAGACAGTCAACGAGATACAAGAAAGTTGGTCTTGCCGGCCTTCTGACAACCTTTTGGAGGGTTCACTAGACAGATCACCCCAAGACCGACATCCCACTAGTCCGTTCTTGAGATCTTTCAAGCCACTTTAGGGTTCACTAGACCCGGTGGGCAAGGAGACCAACAGCCTAAAAGACCGAAATGTTCCTTTGTTTTTTCTAATTGTTATGTCGGTCTCGTGGGCTGTCGGTCTACTGGGATGACCTAAAAAAAATCATAATTCGTTGCAATATAATTACTTACATTACATGCAAGTTCAGGTAAAGAGAAACCCATTCAACTTTAGCTTAAAGTTAATGTATACATTAAAAATAAACATCTGAAATACGTATAGTTCATTTTTAAACATATGAAATCTATTAAATATAACACAGCAAATGTAATTCCACTTTATCAGTTCATATTGTGGGCCTTTAAATTCAGTGATATACTCATCATCTGTTTGCAGTACTCAATAAAAATGCACTAATTGAAAATGAAAATGACCGTACAGATGCAACCTCGATCAATATCTCCGTCGCACATCAAATACAAAAGGCTGTCATTTTTGAGAAAGTAGGGGTAGTAAATTAATAATAGTTACAACACTGCCAACCTTTTCCATTCTTTTCACGGAATGTTAGCCGGACTCAGGGGCGGCGATCCCGGGGGGGACGGGGGGGGACACGTCCCCCCCCCTCGATTTTTGTAGGGGGGGGATCGTCCCCCCCCGGAAAATTTGAAAAAGTACACAAAAATAATGTACAGCAAATACTGACTAAAGACTGCAACACACTATTAGGCTTTGGAGGGCCCAAGAGTGCAGCGTTTAGACAAATAAAAATGCAAAAATCTTCTGGCTCGGGAGCTATGCTCCCTCGCATAATATCCTTCAAAATGTACAATTAATATTGTAGAAAAGTGAAGTGTGAAACAGGTTTTTTGTTTGTTTTCATACTATAGTTTTGCTAAGGAATATAATTTACCTTGACCCCTCTCGTTCACTATGCTCACTCACTCGTGCTTTGGGCAGCCCCCCCCCCCCCGATAAAATTCAAACGTGGTTTATTTCTAATTCGATACCAGTTACTAATTTACAAATGTTACTGAAATGGCATGATTTTCCCCATGCTTCCGGGGGCTCTGCCCCCTGTACCTCACTAAGGGCCCTAAGGCTTGTCCCTGGTTACTCAGCTGACCATAATTAAATTCCTAAAACACCTGAGCTTCCGGGGGCTCCGCCCCCTGGACCCCACCAGGGCCCTAAGCGGGCCTCTGGATAGTCATCTGACCATATTCGAAAGCCTAAAACCCTGAGCTTACGGGGGCTTCGCCCCCTAAACCCCACTAAGGGCCCTATTAGGCGGCCCCTGGATGCTCATCTGATCGTAATTAAATGCCTAAAACCGCTGAGCTTCTGGGGGCTTCGCCCCCTGGACCCCCAGTACGATTAGTGACCTGCATGCAAGTGTCACAAATAAGGTATCAAAATATTATGCTCATCTGACCCTTATTAAATGCCTAAAAACTCTGAGCTTCATGGGGCTCCGCCCCTTGACCCCCGCCAGGGCTTTGCCCCTGGACCCCACGCCAAAGTTACACCCAACTTAATTGCTTTGCTCTATCTGATCGCAAATACTTTATCCCCACCCCCTCCAACTTTGAAAAACGGTTCCGCGGGGCCTGCATGTAACATGTAAGAGCGATGATGATGCGGATTTTTTTCTCCCCTCTCCCCAATAAAACGTTTGGGCTCATTACGTCACTCCTCCCTCGTTCCTCGCATTTCGTCCCCCCCGGTCAT
>JAVYIG010018609.1:0-18135 GCA_035222895.1 Strongylocentrotus droebachiensis | reverse complement strand
AACCCAAAAATATCACACCAACTAAATTGTGTTTGAGCTTGGTTACACTGGATACTGAATTAAAATATACACATTGCGTGTTTTTTTTTTTAAATAACGTTCTGTAAGTTAAATAAGCATATGGAATTGCACCGTTGATCTCTAGTCACGTCTACCGTTTTTACTGGATTTTGCTTATGCGAAATATGAGAAAGAAAAAAAACGTCTACTCTGTGAATTTCAAAATTAGTATAACCATTGTACATGTATAAGTTTACATGTATGTTTGATTTTGAACAAAATTGAATGGTAGGCCTAAGAAATTCCATAAACTGCTTTATCAAACTTCGCGAATTGTCAAAATAGAGTATCAAATATGAATTTAGAACGACTGACTGCGATTGTTTGATGGAACGATTTTTGTTTAGACTGTAATTATTAAAAGAACCCCCCCCCCTAACCAAAAAAAAAACAATTTACTGAAAGTATCTGATCACAGCAGTAGTAGTCTCTACAGCCTTAGCATGTATGAGTGTGTGTGGGTGGGGGGCACAGCCCTAACGAATATGGCAAAATTGGACGGGAATAACAGGTTATACTTGTAAAAACTATTTATCAAAACAATGTTGCAAATTTTTAAACTTTTAGAGCTAACACCATTAACTATTCAGAGAGTTCCTCCAACTGTGTATCCGTTAATTTCTGTATTCGATGACGAATATCTAACTTAATCTATAACACAGAGAGGACACCAAATTAAATTAATCCGTACCTCTGTGGGCGTTAATATTGTTTGTTTCTTTTTCTCTGTTTCGCTCTTGCTTTCGTTTTCAATACGTAGTAATGAACTACAGAAACAAGGGATTAAGTCATTACTGTGTCTAGTTAACAGGATATGGGTATATTAGTATTCCCCACGCAGTGAATTACTACCCCTGTATTTGTCAAAAATCACAATTGGTCCCCTTTAAACACAAAGCTTGTTTTGAACCAGGGACCATACAGTAGTTTTGCTGGCACACACCATTGTCTTTCGTTTTTGCGTAACAGTGTCTGCTCTTTGAAACTAGGGTGACATCATACCGCACAGGCGCTGTACTTAAGCTGATCCCGACAAGGCCAGAGACTGACAGAGCTAGTAGTTGCTCAAGGCTTTAGGAAATTGTGATAAAGTGTCAACTTGAAGCCTGTGCTTGCAGACTAGGGATCATCTGCGTTGGGCCCAGAGATCGATACTTGGCATCGTAATCACAAAGTTGTCGGTCTCCTTAAAGACCTCCCGATCCATTTGCGTTCGGCTTGAGCGAGCAAAAAGTCTGTGTGATTGTGAAATAATTACAGATTGGGTTCCGTAATGGTGATTAAAAGTTGTATTTAGATATAACGATATAGCGTTTCTGATGAGCGGTTGATTATACACTGCAATGTCATAGGAGCATTCGTAAATGTCAGGTCTTCAAACCATCACAATTATTACAAAATAACTAAAATATGAGCACTACTTGCCTGTTTATAATCTGTTTATACACTACATAATACTTCACTTAGATAAAGGGAAATGGGACTACAAAAACATAACAGGAATAAGCTAATGATGTAGGTTTTTTATTCTAAATATTATAAGATCCATCTTTGACCAATCCTTCTGACGTAATTGTCCATATTTATGTGGCAAACCAATGTTGCCCAGTAAAGGTGATATGCCGAGGAAAATGCCAAAAATTGAGTCGGGCACATAATTTTACTCGTGTTGGGCAATTTCCCTAAACATATTCTTACAGTGTGGATGTTTTTGCACATGGGGTAATAATAGCACGTAAAGCGCTTAGAGACGGTATTTCGTATTAAGCGCTACATACATTCGGATTATCATTATATATAGTTATGGGAAAAGAAATATGAATGCGTAGTCTTATGTAATATATTGAGGCCTGTTTTTTGTAAAGCACTCCCTTTAAAAAGTTAGAGACAATTTGGGAGAAATCTACTGGGTTCTGCCTGAGCTATAGAGCAAACGCCGTGCGATGACGATTAACTAATCAATACCTGTTTCGTCAATAACCTCGCTTTCCTTTCTACAATAGATCCAGAGACTTAACCCACGAGTGTGTCCATACGCGCTGTTAATCTAGCCTGACTGTCTTAGTTTATAAAAGTTAGACCATTCGAAACTCTATCAGCATTGAAAATATTTTGCTTTCAATACGCGTCCATTTTACAGATTCTGCTAAGAACACTACTTTCGAAAATTCAATTTAAGGCCATTTCAATACCATGTACGTTACCTATTGAAATGCGCTAACATTACAATGACATCTGAACATGATTTTTGTATGACATGAAATTAGGGTATTGAAGTTCTTTTTTGTTTGCATTGTGTTTTTTTTTTTTAAATCAAGCTTCCTGTAAACAAACAAACAAAATAAACATAAACAAATACATCGCATTGGAACAAGAACAACTTATCGCATGGACACACTCTTAGAACTTCTGATGAACCTGATGAATCGACCAGGATGGTTTATTTTTTCTCAGGCTTGGACCTTTACACTCTGGGCCCCGTTTAATAAAGAGCTTCGATTGATCCGAATCAATCGCAAGTCCTCTAATCAATCGCAACTTTGCAGTCCCCTTATCTCTTATGTACATAGTTGCGATTGATATCAATCGCAAATAAGTTGCGATTAATCGCAGCTGTTTATGAGACGGGGGCCCTGGAGTCTATAAGCGTTGTTTTGCTGTAAGATAGCGATTACTTGTATGATGTAAGACCTTACATTTTAATTCTATAGAAGCGGGCACCTAGAACGATTGTTACCTGTATCATTCGATTAACCTGAGGTCTCAATATTCTTAAAGACTTAATACCATAATCACCTAAACAACTTTGAAACGAAATATTGAATGGTGGACACGTTTCGCCCCGATGGGGAAGGGTAATGGTGCTAGATGATATTTATTCAATTTACTTTTCTGTGCCAGTAATGTGATATACAGTTGGCATTATCTACACCGAAAAAGTAAGTGACGGATTTTTTTTTTCTCAAGAGAAGACGCGATAGCTCAGTTGGTAGAGCAGTGGTCTCATAATTCGACTACCCGGGTTCGAAACCAAGGCTAATGCCCTTTGGTAAGGCATTAATCATTACAAGGTCCCTCGGAGCGGACCTTAAGCCGTCGGTCCTCTAGTGACAAGCATTTATGCTTTCTAAGCAGCCAGGTACAATAACCACCACTACACAAAGGGAAAATATTATTATACATGAAACGTCCCATCCGGTAAATCATATCAGCCTTCCCCCAATTACAGTAATATTTTGAAGGAACACTTTTGAGCAAGTCCTTGATATCCTTTCATGTCCCTTGTGTTACAGAGGATAGAGGAAAATTAACATAAATTTACGTCGGAAGTATAATCACTCTTGCTTATTTGGTTTTATGCGACTCCAGTAAGGCTACCAGCTTGATGTTTTCTCTTGGACTCGCCCTCATACATCTTACTTTCCCAGACAACCTATGCACTGTATGGCTCCGCCCGATTCTGCACTCAATCATTTGAGCGTAATCCTACACAAGATCATATCTAAGATCCAAGAAAGCATTTTCACTGAAGATCTCGCTCCCGATCGATGACATTCTGGAGTGGACTCAGGCTGAAGATATTTGGGTCATGATTCCTGAAGAAAAGAAAAAAAATGTGAACACCAAGCATGCTCAGATCAATACACGTGCAGTTTGCAAGCAATGTTTAGTCGGCTATCCAGGCATGTCTTTCTAATGGATGTAGGCCTGTAATTATGTTTTGCAAGCACCAACTGCTTCTGTCTCCAGATTGAGCTTCTGTGTGTCCATGCCTTAAAGGGATCTAGTAACTTTGTCTCAGATTCTGAAACAAAATTCTGGATTTAGCTCGTGATGCAATGATAATTATAAACCTTTAGGTCAGTCAGGAACCCCATGACTTTTACAAGCCGATCGCCTGTCTGATTATCAAGATATTTATGATTGGAATTACAAATTTTGAAAACCGTTCGCCTGACGGTTTTCATAACACTACAGTCTATTGGGGAAAATGAGTATGGTAAAACCGGTCATTCAAAGATTTTTACTTTTTTGAGGCACTTCTTGATCATTTTAAAGCGCAATTTTTTTAGGGCTTCAATATTACATCATATCACAGACACTGATAACACGTAGGGCCGTGTATCTCAGATTTAACACTGTTAAACGATCCCTTTAAGCCATAATGCATGGTCGTAAGAGGATTGGGGACCGGGGTAAAATTCAATGAATTATTGAAAATTTATTGCATTTTCTTTGTGTTTTTTTATTTGTGGGAACTGCCCCCTACCCTAGCCCCCGCTGCGTACAGTCATGGTTCAGTGGCAAAGCAATGGCCTCGTAACTTTGAGGCCCCAGGATCAAAACCGTGTCGATGTGCCATATTAGTGCCCTTTTGTGGGGCATTAATCCTCATGACTGCCATTTATGACTTAAGGGCATGGGCATCAATCCTTACGTAATACCTATTGTTCAGGGGGGGGATGAATGAATAGATCACCCCCCCCCCCCTGAACAATAGGTATCAATTACAGATCTACGCCCATGCTTAAGGGCGTAGGTCCCCTAGTTGATAAGCATAGTAGCATACACATGCTTTACCAGTCATGCAAAAAAAAAAAAAGTGGCAAATTATTATTCAATAAAATCTGAGAATGTATACTATTATCTAGATGTATTAGGAATAAATCATTGTCAAAATAATTCCATAAATTGGGGTTTTAAAAAAATATTCCAACTATATGAGCGACAGTGTATAAGCTAGTGAAATCCTTGCTTCTGATTGGTTATCAGCAGATTTGTCATTGATTTCTGTAATTTGTCATTGAAAAGGGCTTTTTAAACGGGTCCCTGAAGTGCATGCCCGGCTTGGGCTCCAGTGGACAAGACCCCTGTCATGCCTGAGATAGAGGTTTTGCAGACATACCGCTTTAGGGCCAGAAAAGCAGAAACAAATTGTTTCTTCTGGCAAGCTGAGCTGACTAGCCATAACGTTAGATATTGCCCGTAGGTGAATACATGTGAATATTGACGCCATGCAGCCACCCCACCCCCTCAACAAAATCAATGTTATATACAACTTATAGGGCGCTATAGTCCTCGAGACCCGCAACGTCGGTCCCGTAAGCCTTCTGATAAGGCTTCCCACGGCTCTCGAGGCATGCACTGTTATTAAGAATGGAACGGACCAAAGAAAGCCAGAATCAATTTTCTTCATATTTGAAAAATGCATTTTCATTGTTACCATGCATAACCAGAACCAAGTATTGATCTACGAGACACTGGTCCACTTTGAATATCCAGAGTGGACGTTCTTTAGAAAAGAAGATTTGAACTTCCTCCTTTCTCCTTTTTTTTTTGTTCTTCTCGATCGGACCGGTGATTTCCATTATGTAGGTACAGGAAATCTATAAAAATCGAAACATTTCTTCCTTTACTAACCCCTGTTGCAATAGACAATGTCATTCCCACCCATGGTTGTCTGTACAACTTGGGTTCACAGTCAACTGCGTCAATGTCATCACTGATCATTCGAGAATGTTATCTTTTTTGGTGCTATGGTGTCTTTGGTGAGGTTGCGTAGCTACATGAGTGTGGGATGGGGTGGGGGTGGGGTATTGGGCGGCATATGCCTATTATCATCGAATGATGAAATTGTATGAAATTATTGAGAGGGTGAAAGAGAGGGTGGTAATTTAAAAAAGTAATAATAATAAGAGCCCTTCCGACATTCTCCCTTCGCTTGATCGCCTTGTTTCCTCGCATTTCATGTTCAGGTCTATTCACTGCTCGGTGCTAGGAAAGTCATCATAATTATGGTCTCGATGTGTATAGATAAGCAACCAGGTGACTAATGAAATTCTATCCGAGGGACGGTCATATACAGGATAATGCCTGATTATATGGAACTAGCGCATCGACTTGGTTTCGAACCTGGAACCAGGCTCCAGGGTGAGAGACATGCAGGGTTCTACCGCTGAGCCATCACTGGAAATTGTTATAGAGCGGGTTTGCAAGGAGAATGTAATTTCTTTGTACGCCACTGTTCATAAGTATAGCGAGTGGAGATGGTGCACATATGTGTGCATGGGCTTCAATCGGTCCTTAGCCTCAGGGCCACTATCTCGAACAAGATTGCTAAATTTTCTCCAAATAATTTTTACTTGCAAAACTGGTCGTAAAAGGGAATTTTCTCTTGGTAAAGTATGTCATGTTAGTTTCCAAATACCCTTGTCATAATGCGAGCGCTGTTCAGTTCATGAATTTTGTAAAAAAAAAAATATGCATACTCCAATATGATTATGGAATAGTCAATCCTTGCGAGACACTTCATAGACTAGTCAATGCGAGAATCACACTTTGCTTATTGTTTTATGTTAGCTAATGTTACAGACTGATTCAATAACTGACATTCATACAACTTTACTGACCGCAGGATTAACAAATAAAATCCGCAGTTTGTTAAGTAATAAAACTAACACTGATATACAAATGACAATGACATTGATTTTGACCCCTGTCCGAATTAAGATACAGGCCTTCAACAAATGCCCGAAATTCCCGCTAAAAAGCCATCTTCTATTCATTCCTGCTTTATCCCTTGATTTGTGTTTTGTTTTGTCCCTTCCCGCCCCCCTCTTTCCCGCCAAACCCGCTCCGACCCTACACCTTGCCGACCAACACAAAGGCTTCCCGCGCGGAGTGCTCATGACCGTCAGCAGACGACTCCAACCATCGCTATTTCTCGCTCCCTTTTCCGTCATTTTTCACCCCAAATTTCTCCTCACGGCTTCAGAACAAAGACGACCTCTCTACTCCTGCCTTAGCCTCTCAGCCTGCTGCTAATAAAGAAGAGAGAGGACGAAAGAGCGAGAGAGATGGAGAAAGAGGGCACGGATGATTTTTTGTTCTTGCCTTGAACTTGTAGTGGATTGAACTTGTTTGGCCCTTTTGAACCTTAGCAATCGTTTTCGCCGTTGATAGTTTATTATTTCACTACCATTCCAAGACGGGGGTCTACACGCTCAACGCCACGCGACCAGGGCCCCTCTGCAAGGGAAATACATTCCGTCCCTCTCTCTCTCTCTCTCTCTTTCTTGTCTTAAAAAGCTGGGAGGCCAGGGTTTTCCCGGGGTTTGACATCGTCATTATTGTTTGAAATCCTAAAGAACAGATTTTTAAGAGGCTTGATCATTAGAGGAAAGGCATCGTTACGCGATATCGGCTGCAGCGCGCGATTTACAAAACCTTATTGTTCATTATTAGAAAAGGTAATAAACTTCATTGAAAATGGTAGATTTTAGGCTAATTTTGATGCTCATGACTGGTCATGAAAGTTGAGATCTTCTTTGAGAAAATTCGCATTAAAATTATTGCTTTACTTATCAAAATCATCCCAAGTTAAATAAATGTTAAACATATTTTTTTACTAATGCTAAATATATTACTCATTGCGGATATAGTATCGAAAATAATATCGCTAGTGATATTCGTTTGTCTCGCAATGTATTCGTTTGTCTCGCAATAAGATTCCTTATTGACCACATTGCGAGACAAACGAATATCACTAGCGATATTATTTTCGATATTTTTTCCTTTTCACATGATTAGGGCGTGGTAATATTGCGAATATATTCAGTTTTTATTAGTTTCAGTGGTGGCTGGAACATAGACTACACCTGATTAAGGTTTTTTTAAAGACACCTCTCAGTACCACCTGCACATGTTAGTCTTGATTTTCCAGCCGTGTCTGTACTCGCATAATTAAAATATTATAAAAAGTTACAATTCATTACTGAGAATCTCATATTACTTTCTCCTTACGTAATTTTATCAAGAAACAAAGGAATCTTGTGACATGCATTGTCTCAGTCGTCGGAATTTGACACAAAACAATGTAAACTCTCCTTCTCAGTTCTCGGCGCATGCAGCGCAGTTCTCCAAAACCCACCGCAACATGGGTGGTTTTATTTTTACTCTTTACCTTTTCGCGTGCGACCTGTAAGAACAACTCCTTTGAAGAGATCAAAAAGATGAACTGTAGAAGAAGGTAAGAACTCGGTGGGAGGATGAATACTCGAACAGACAGACAAGACCGTCTTGAGTCTTGTGAATTTCTGACCTTATTTGGTCATGGCGGGCGTGCGTGTTTTCATATCGGGTTTACATTTTATGTGACGTTGCCATAAAGTTTTAAGAGTGTATGACAAACTATTGTACCACCTGATTTTCTCGGTTTTGTATTCTTTTGGTTATTCTTGGCCGAGTTAACTTGTTGGAAGAAATTCCTTCGTCGTGCAGGCCCGTGTCCGATATCTTATTTCATCGCCTGTTGTTTCACTCTGTCTCGTTTATCATTCTTGTTGACGTCCTCATAATTATTTTGATGCCCTGGTCGTTCGCTGCGCATCATCGTCGTTGTCATTATGACGTCATTTCGCCCGGTGTATTGATTGCGTAACGTTCCACGGAAGCCTGAATTGCTGCAATCAAATCTTTCTACTTGGCCACCACTCTATACAGGCCACCTGTTTATAGCGGTCACGTATATTGTATGTACTTACAGTTAGAAATATGAGATACAGAACTTGTCTATAAAGACCACTACTTAACTATATTTGTTTGGTTTAATTCCCTAGGGTGGCCGTAATAGACAGGTTTAGTTATATAATTGGTTTAACACAAATGCAGGTTGCGATGACGATGAAAATTGATTTTTAAAGAAATTGTCATGAAGCTCGGCAGACATGACAGATTGATGAAGACGCGTAATTACTGAATAATTAACAAAGTCTACGTGGAATTTTGAACGATGACGGCGAGTCATGAATTACGTTGTCCCACCTGTGCATATTTGTGTGGTTGCTTAGTGCATATAGTTAACATTACACATTTCACTGGTCCCAAATAGCCCAATGAAAGAGGATCCTTATCCGCTGCACATGTCACATGATCGTCAATTAAAAATGACAGTCAAAAAGAAAATAACAAAATAAAGGAGAAATATGGTTAGACTAAGGTATCACTGAATGTTGATCAAGGTTACGAAACAACAATCTCAGACAGTCCTTTTCTTAAAACTATAATACCCTTATCTTCTCACTCTCAGTGTAAAATAAAAGGGAAAATGAAAAGAAAGTTTGGATGTTGCTATGTACCAGTCAAGAAAATATTTTCTAATAATTATCACTGTTTCCATGTAAATGTGACATACAATTCTTTCTACTGAACAACATTTTACGACTGTAATCAGCGCCTAGCCGCCTACTCATAATGGTTCTGCTACCAGCATAACTGGAGTAGTGGCGTATGCTAAAATCGGAATAAAAAAAGGGCGTCTGTAGTCTCAGAACGCCCTCAGGCGTAGCCAGGTTTATAACGTGTCGAGGTCGGGGTGGATTGTCTTAAATGGGTGAAGGTACATTGCCGAAAAATTACACTTTCTTAGTGTAGGCCCACTTGGGGTGTGTGAGTTAAATTATCAAAAGGGGTGAGGAAATTTTGCCCTCTCCTTCCAGCCCCCCCCCCCCTCAACGATTCACCATTGTGTGGCTAGGGTGCTCTCCAAAGGAATAGCTCAGCAAGATAAACGGGAATCATATAGACAGATAGTCGCATGGAACATTTCAACGTTTTATTTCCCATCAGTGTTTACATGGGGGCGTATTTTCCCCCTTTTCCGCAGCTTCCCTCCTCTTACTTTTTTATAATCCTGGATCCATTACTGTCAATTAATATCACTTTTTATAGTAAGCCTTGAAATTGGGGTTTTGATTATTCAGCAACCATCAATTTGCTTTACAAAAGAATGGCTTTCAAAATTGGATGGCGTTATAGACAAACAGCGTTTGGTATCAAAGACTACGGGATGCTCACTCGCACGCTCGGCTGCGTGTGCTACCGTTTCGATGATCTACGTACACACAACAGAGCGCACCGACAGCAAGCGTTTTGATTGGTCCAAAGTTTGGCGACGTATTCGAGCGCGCTGTCCTGCGTTTCGAAACAGCGGAAACCGCAAATACCACATTGCCTCCTGTATTTGGACAAGCGGATAGTACTTCAAATATTGAATGGCCGTGTTTCGGAAGAATTAAACTGGGTAATTGGATGATACCAAGATAGTCTTTCTCTAAATAAATATCCGGTGTCCAAAAGGATTGTTCTTACTTGTTATAACCTGTGTCATATGTGGTTGATACGTTGTTATTGTTTGTGTGAGTGTAAGGCAGAAAATTATGTATTTTGGTGTGTGTTTTGATAAGCATTCATAGTGCACAATTATTATCATCTCAAATAAATATCGAATTTGATAATTTTAGACTCTTTTGCAGACCTAATTAAATGTTTATTCCTGTCTATTCCTACCTCCTCCCTCCCCCCTACCCCTCTCTCTCTCTCTCTCTCTCTCTATACATTCTCCATTTACTTCTCTGTATTTCTCTACTTTTGTCTTTCTCTTTCTCCCTTCTTTCTCCCCCTCTCCCTCTCTCCCCCTCTTCCTTCTTTTTTTAAAATCTCTTTTCCCTCTTCATCTCTCCAACCTCATTTCCTCTTTTCTTTTGTTCTTTCTGTGTTACCCCCTCTTCACAGTCACACACACACTCTCTCTCTCTCTCTCTCTCTCTCTCTCTTTCTCTAGAATCTTCTTTCCAATTTCTCCAATGAGTTATTAATTGACCCTATGCCGTAGTAACTTTCCCTATAAACCTTCCCTTTGTCAAGTTCATTTTATCCCCTTACGGTAATTGGTCAGTCACTGACCCCTCCGGCCCTCCGTTCACACTGCCGCTCAGATTTTTTGGTTTTCAACAAGTAAGACTGTGCCTAGCCCCTTTCCATCGCATCAAAGATAACGCGTTCTTGACATGAGTACAGGTTATTTGTTCTTAAAGAGAAAGTTGAGTTCTTGTCAAGGTAAAAAAATCTTTTACGAGCTTTTTCATTCTTTTATATTATTGTGGAAGAGTATCATAGAACAAAATGTCCCCTGAAAAGGATGTCTCTTCAAAAGCCCTCATATTCGAAATGCGACAAAAATAACATTATTTTAAATGTTGTGGACCACGGCTTTCATGCCTCATGTTTGTGTAGTCCCGTGTAAACATTTCTGTGTACAGTGTATGTGACTCTTAGCACGACTGAGCCAATTTATTATCAATTTGGTGATTCCCAAACCACATAGTATACAACAATAATTATGTATGTGCTACATGATCAAAATTTCGAATCCCTTCCACACAGTTTCTTTCACGGGAAAATTACATGACCAGAACTCAACTTTATCTTAAAGTAATATTAAGTTTCGATGAGTGTTTGTTAATGGAAACGAACCCTTTAAAACAATGTTATCTTTGTGTGGTATAGCGCAGGTCTATATTCAGTAGCATGTACACCGCAATTTGAGTGACTCCTTTTCGAACAAAGCGCGCAGGCCCGCGCAGTCACACACCGCGTCACTGCAAATAAAACTTTTGAGTCCGAGCAATCGTGCTAAGGTATATATTACACTCTCCTTTAATTTGCAGTGCCGCAGAGAGTGATTCTGCATGGCTTGCCGCCGCATGAGCATAACCGTAATTTAGCCGGCTTTATTATCCCAAATTCCTCTAACAAGCCCTGTTAGAATGATTGGTTTTCCATGAAAATTTTGAACTTGGGGTTGTTATTTTGATTGTTTTCTACAAGGACCCGGAGGGCTTGGCGGTCACAGGGGCTTGTCGCACCCGGCAAAGTTCCCATGGAGAGCCGGCCGCTTGATGGTCGTTTTAACCCAAGAAGCGAAATCTAAATACCATCACATTCTATAAATTAGTATCGAGTCTCCAGCAATATTCTTCCCCTTATCACTCCCCACCCCCCCTTCCCCTCTCTCTCTTTTTCTCTTTTCTAATTCTCTCTCTTCCTCTTTTTTTCTCTTTCTCTCTCTCTCTCTTTCTCTTTTTCTATCTTCATATTTCTTTGTCCGTTTTCCTTAACCCCTTCCTCCGCAAATCTCACAGCTGATTTTCCAATGCGATACTCTAGCCAAAGTCATTGCCCTTAGGTCAATTATTAATTACCCTAGATCAAACCTCTTCAACTTTACAACCAATACAATAGTTCGTCCTAACCCTTGACCTGAACCTAATATACAATTTACTTCCAGTTAGTCTATGCCCTTACCTTATATCTTTGACAAAATCAAGCCCGGAGCAAATCTCGCTGGAACAAAATATCGGATGACCACAGACATGACAGATTCATAAAAATAGTCCCTAAAATGTTCGAAACATGAAAATGTTATATCGTTCAAAATTACAAGTTGTAAAAAATGATACATAGAAAGTAGTTCATCAATTCTAGAGATATATAAACGTATTATCTACAAAAAGAATTCGCGGAAAAGGTTGTTTTATTCCATTGGCATCTTTCTGAATTATTATTTAATATTAAATACTTCTTTCTCCCTCCTGTTTTCTTTTCTTTTCCCTTTTCTTTTAAGATGAGTATTTTTACACCTCTTGGTTTGGTAGGGTTCAAGTTTTTTTTCTCGAGGTGACCACAAGAATTCCTGGCTGTCGCCAATCGGTGTCGTACCCTACCTCGATTCGCAGCGGGGTACTTCCAACTTACACTTAATATTTCTGCTTATAAACTCGACGTGTACCATCTACAAGCACAAGCATCACAGGTTTCTATCAAATAACGCCGGGAAGAGGCGTAGCTATGGGGGCACGGGGGCACGCCCTCACCCCTCCCATTTAATGGCGAAGAAAGGACGCTTAGAGAGAGGGAGAGGGGATAGAATAATATGATATCACCTTGCACACATCCTCCCCTGACTCGATCGCTTTGTTCGATCGCAATCCTTCAGATTGGTGCCTCCCCCCCCCCCCCCCAATCCATGGTTGCTGTATCCTTTCAAGGACTGGACCTACACTATGCCACTGACGCGGGTATACTGATAATATACTCCTTTAGCTTGCTCTCTCGTATCTTTTTTCTTTAAAGATAAAGTTGAGTTCTGAAGAAACTGTTTGGGAGTGATTGGAAAAGGTTGATCAGGTAGCACATACGTAATGATGTCTACCCTGAGGTTTGGGAATCTTCAAAAGGATATGCAAATTGGTCCAAACGCGTGCTCTCTACACTGAAATTGGTACATGGGACTACACTTACACGTGGCATGAAAGTGTGGTCCAAGACCTTTAGCTGTTACTTGTCATTTTGTAGGGGAAACGTATTGTATAATACTCTCCCACATGCACTAACATAAACAGAAAGAAAAGGCTCACACAATTTGTCACCTCTTCCAGAATTGAACTTTCTCTCTACTATAAGAAAGAAACGGGAGATAGGGGAGGGGGGGGGGGTGTCAACTGGAGGCAAAATGGGCATAGTTACCATTATTTTTCATTTAATATCACGCGGTGCATGGAAAGAAGGAGAGATAGAGCGAGAGAGAGAGAGAGAAAGAGAGAGAGAGAGAGAGAGAGAGAACAGGAAAGGCAGAGAGACAGAGACAGGCAAAGAGAGCGCAGAAAACAAGGAGAGAGAGAGAGATATATATATATATATAGAGAGAGAGAGAGAGAGAGAGAGAGAGAGAGAGAAGAAAAAGAGGGGGGGGGGTTCAGCACTATAATTCCAACCAATTATTTTCATTAGCATTCATTACAAGTAAGCGGTATTGACATTCATTTCCCTTTAAAAGACGGGTGTGAAGACAAACGCTCTACAAAATGTAATAAAAAATGAATATATTCAAAATAAATATGAAAAATGAGATTTGTTCCCATTAAGAACACTTGTCATTATTTTCTATTGCATTTATTTCCGACGAATACCTTTCAACAATAGCAACTTTTGTTGGAGTGCGTAACAGTCGACTACCTGCTGAGTAAAAGCTAACAATTCTGTTCAAAAATTAATCCGAGAATTTGCAGTAATAACGGAATGGTTAGATTTTGCGACAAAAGTGGGAATGTTAAATAGTGACACAGTCATGGCTCAAAGAGTTTTATTGCAGATTCTTTCCCATCGCATGCTCGTGCATGGAATGGTTATAAAAAAATCATCACTATGCCACGTCAGCCAAACTTATTTTTAAATCATTTTATTATTTTTTATTAAAAAAAAATGATTTCATGTGATCAAATGTGACCTGTAAACAGTACTGACTGTTTGTAAATATTGTTATTTGATGGTGTATTTTCATTTCCAGGAATTTTATGTTAAAATATGAGTTGATCATCGCATTTTTTTGTGATGCTATAGCTTGTTGAACAGTTTATAAAACTAAATTGCCTGTACATCAAGGTAAACATTATGAATGATTTATGGTAAGCATAACAAAATAACAAATAAAAAAACGAAAAATATATATTCACATAATAATATGCATCCTCCATTTTATTTTTGTTTTTGAAAAATGTGTTTCCTATGAGCACTTGTATTCCAAATGTGATGTGTATCCATCTGGGTTGCCCTTTTAAATACTTCTAAATAAACATGATTAAAGGTATAGACCAGTTCAGTATAGGTGAGTATTGCAAGGTTCTGGAATCATCAAAATGATAAGAAATTTGGCCCAGTCTTGGTAAAGTTACAACCACTGTACACAGAAAGATGTATATGGGACTACACGAACATGTGGCGTAAATTCCGATTTTTATGCTGTTACATGCCATATCTAGAATATTAAGGCATTTGAAGAGCCATGCTTTTCAGGGAACATTTTTAATCTGATGTTCTTCCACATTTGCATAATAACAATGATAAAGCTCACAAATTATTTGTCACCTCTTTCCAGAACTCAACCTTCTCTTGTTTAAGCACGGTAGTTTTTTTTTTTCATGGGGGCCACGGATTTTGTTTTTTGGATACGCCACCTGAGCGGCTTGTACACAACTCAGCCCCACAGACAGTCAGGGGTTCTGGAAGAAAAGCAAGTTGCAGACACCAGTAAACTCCGTTTCTCGTCGGTGTTTTTATTGCCGTTTCGCAAAGGCTCGAGACACAAAACCCGTGAACCCTTTTCGATCTAATCAAAGTTCAAACTACCACTCGAGAATAATGGGGGATATTTACCCCTTGGAATCCTCCCATTGTGCCCTTCTTTGGACGAGGATCATTCCCAAATATCTCCCAGTCTCCGACATTGTCACGTCACGACAATTAATCTTTTCTTTCCTGTAAGAGAGCCAGCCTGTGAAACAGGTCTGTGCTTTTGATCAGGATAGAAGGAGAGAGAGAGAGAGAGAGAGAGAGAGAGAGAGAGAGGTGGAGAGTGGTGTGTGGATACAGACACTGATGTGAAATACACGTTATACCTTTCCTGGCCCGAAATGCCTTATAATAAATGTAGTTGCTATACATGTGTGATTAATGAATTATTTCTTGTCATTGTTATTTATGTTTTTCATGTTTTTTCTTGTGTTCGTTTGCTTTCTTTTATTCACTGTCTTGACATGCTTAGTCTAGGATAAATATTTACGTCACGACCTAAACCATTTCATTACAAGACCGACAGATGAGACCAAGTCCCAGTTTCGGATTCGGGGGGGGGGGGGGGGGGCAAGGACTAGCCCAGGAAATAAGGTTAGGCTAATATTTAAAGCTAAAGACCAGTATTGGAAACGCCCCAATTTCAAAAAATGAAATGGAAGCTCTTATTACCAGTCATGTGAAAGAATATGTTTTGAATATTACATGATGATAAAAAAATTGACGGGAAACCGCCTACTAATAATATATTTGGTAAATTAGTGTATCTCTCGCCTGTTGAGAGATATGAAATGCACGTGTCGCGCACGTGTGTGTAGTCCCATATACATCTTTTTGTGTACAGTGCTTCTAACTTTATGAAGACTTGGCCAAATTTCTTATCATTTTGATGATTCCAGAACCTTGCAGTACATCTATGCTAGATGATCAATTTTTTCTGATCGATTTCACAACGTTTCTTTCACAATGCAATCGCATGACCATAACTGGTCCTTAGCTTTAAGAAAGCATAGAGAAAAGCAAGTTACAAAACAAAAGTGCAGAAAACAACATCACGTGTTTTCACATTTTAATTCGTTTAATTCTTTTTCACTGTCATCATCATTACGTCATTAAAACTTGTCCTATATTTTATCTAATCAGGAAAGTTTTAGGACAAAACTGTAGACGGTGACCTATCATATGAACCCCTTACATTCCGTCTTCCCATTCCCAAAGACCCAAGTCTTGATAATACAATTAATATTATAATGGGATCACACGTCTTAGAACTTTAGAAGGCATTAGACTCCTCAGTAACTCCTTGACTTGTAAATCAAGCATAATACATTATTGCACGGTGGCCCATGGTGGCCATATACTTACACTTAACGATGTAATGGAGGATTAGATTAGTCTGCAAGCGCAGACTCTAATGTGACACTTTACCACAATTACTAAAGCCTTGGGCAGAGGCTTGGTTCTGTCAGTCGCTGGCTGTGTCCGGAGCGCCGAGGAGCAGCTAAAGTACAGAGCCTACGTAGCATGCTGAGACCATAGTCTCAAGGCGCAGACACCGTTACGTACATTGAAGGTCAAGGGTTTGTATCTGCAAACTAGGATTTGGGCTCTTAAGTTCGAACCAATCAAAATGCTTCAATTGAATCAAAAGAGAAGAGAGAAAATTCCAAGCAGTGTCGGAGCATGGACCTACTTTATGGTCGGATTGAAAGAAAACGACGTCTCACTCTCTTTATCTACCCTGTTGACAGATAATTATCTGCGTTGTTGACAAATAAATGTGAGGTGTTTGTTTTCGTTCATCCTGTCTGCAATGTTATAGTCTGTAAAGTACACAGGTTAGTGTTAATGATCTATGGCGAGGTCTTGAGTTTTCTTTTGGATTTTAGGACCTCTCTGAGGACTTTTCCCGCCGTTTTACATTTTTCTGCTTTTTATCTATCCTCTCCTTTTTTCATTCTCCAATCTAGGGCAGAGTTGGGGTAAGCAGATCGCAAAGACTTTCGCAAAAATTGACCCAAGGCAATTTCCATAGCCTTGTGCGTCACCTTCAATTTCTTATAAAGTGATTAGCGGAAAGTCAAATTTACATGTTACGTAATTAGAACATGAAACAGAAAAGTCGATTCCCCGAAAGATTTTACGATCGTGTGTGGTAATATATATTAGCTTGATATATTGGAGGGGTTCGAATCAACTTCCAGGACAAAAAAGTGGGGACAAAACTCACTTCGCCTGAAGATCGGCAACCAGATCGCTTCCACCTGCGTTGAGTAGTTATTATCGAGGCTATTTTGTACGAATGACAGTACAAACTTCATATCAATTCCTTTCATAGCAAAAGCGCTCCTCACAATTTCTGTAAATTTGGCAGTTTAACGCTACGCGTACCGCCTTGACCGGACTGTGCGGTATCTGTGCAGTTCTGTGTGTAGAGAGGTCGGGCTGTATTCATTATTTCTTGGGGGTGCATAAATTGCTCTAATTATACGTACGCGCGTGTAATGCGCAAGTTTATTGTGACGGCACTAAACCCATACCACTCATTGTTCCCCTATTTTCATAATGGTACTGACCCAATGAAATGTAGTGCAGTGCGCTCGTACGCGCTGCGCTGCGTGTGTACATGTACTGTACTTATGCATGTTCAGTTATATGTGTATGCATAGCATTACGTACATGCATACAGGGCTAGCTGGCACAAAACCCTGGGTCGGGCTTCTAAAATGGGACATGAAGCATGATTTGACATGAAAAGTGACGGGGCTAAAATTGAATCAATCAAAATGAAATTTATATGTATGAAAAGCTTACGTATCATATGTCATTGTCTTGGATTGAGGATTTACAAATTTGACGCAAAACGCGTTGCTGCAAAGTTAAAGATTGGTTTATTGAAAGGCAATCGAGCACAGTGCGACCGATCCATTGACATTGTGTATGAGAGAGTAATTTTTTTTAAATGGATTGTAAAGTTCAACGTCAAAGTGACCGAGGTTTTTTTTCAAGTAAGGGCATGGTTTTACATGGAATGTAAAGGAAATGTTTCCTTCTTCTCATATCTCGATTGAGGATATTATTCTCAATTTCGATTTTTAATGGTAAAGA
>JAVYIG010018608.1:0-18140 GCA_035222895.1 Strongylocentrotus droebachiensis | reverse complement strand
TGAACGTGGACAGTGCACACAACGTGGAGCGATACTTACATGATAAAGCCACACAGTGAGGTTGCCTCTTGATGCTTGATGAAGACCTTTGAGATGAGATTCCAGTCTGCCGCCCTCTTCAGTTCCACAATGCCATAACCTATTTTCAGAAAAACGAGTGATGGAGGTAAAGTGCAATGGGTGTTAGAACACAGAGAAAGAAGCACAGAGAGAGAAAAAAGTAAGAGAGATCTTTTAAGGGGGAGGGGGAATATTATAGAGAAAGAGAGAGAACAACATTATAGTAGAGAGACATACAAAGAACAGAGAAATTAAGAAAGAGAAACAGACAGAGAATGCGTACAACATGATACTTTTAGTATTTTCATTTTCTCTTCCCATGAAAGATTTGATTTTGTAGGCCTCATTTAATTTGTTTAGCGACAAAAATACAAACTCCGGGAGATGCAGAGGGAAGGGGAAAGATCAGTGGGTGTTTCGTGAGGCCTTGAAATTGATATTCAAATCAATCGGATCAATTTTAAGGGCCTTAAAATTACTTCGATTTTAGGCCCTGTTTCATAATGAAAAACAAAACAAAAACAAAAACAACAGATTTAAGCTTTAAAATCAATTTTAAGATACATGTCATTATTTATTTTTATAAATCCCAGAGACGGTTCTTTTCAGTAACAACAAACCAAACGAGTATTTCAGCTTTCCCGCTTTAATTTTCTGTTAATAGATTCGAAAGGAAATATGTTATATTGCTTAACCTGGTCAAAAATCAATTTGTGTGTTTCCTTATATCATGTGTGAAAAAAGGAAAACAATTATTCATGATATGATAGGTAGTATGTATTTAAACTTTGTTCAAATTCCTCTGTATTTCAACCTCTAGTTTGTACAGGGCCTCTCAGGATAACATGTTCAATAGTAACACTAACCCTGTTAAAAAAAGACAAACAAGAAGAAACAAATATCCTAGTATTAATCCGATATGTTCAGCATTTTTTTAACTTGAAAGGCGTAAATGACGGCCAACTTCAATTTTGGAATGTATCGGAAAAAGGAGAATTCCGTACAAAATTAATAGCCGATTTGGGGCCATAAATTACCATATTTGTTCATAAATGTGTGCCCTATTCCATTCATATATATACTCTCTCTCTCTCTCTTTCTCTCTCTCATTAACACACAACCACACTCCCATCACAACTCTTTTTACCCCCCCCCCCCCAACAAAAAAAAGAAGGGGGGAGGAAAATAGTAAGGGTTAAAGAAATAAAGGATTAAAGTAAAAGAAATAAAATGATAAAAACTGGCTTCTAACAAAAGCTTTGCTAGGCTATTTGAATACTCCCCATCAAATAGGTTATTTGAATAATATCCATCAAACAAACACACCATCATTGAATCACATCATTTCATAATTACTACCATGCGTTAGCGTCCAATCTCATCCATTCATTCTTTGCCCAAACCCCTTTTTCTTTTTAAATGACAAACAGTACATTGCTCAAATACAAAATAGAATTTACACAGATTTTTCAAGCTTTAAAGTCTAATCGTTATGATTTTGCTTTAATGCACGATAATCTACATTTTATATATGATGAGCAAAAGCAAATTAATTCAAGGGATACAATAAGAATATTTTCAATGACACAAATAAAAGACCTGCTATTAAAGTGACAGCCAGTTGTTAAAACTATTGCAGCTAATAACTGCCACTGTTTAGTCGATGTAAATTGGTGGAGATTAAAAGAGTTACATTATTTTGTGGTAAGGATTGGTCTTACCCATAATCATATTATGATTGTTAATCTATATAAAAGGTTATACACATTGTCATGTTAAAGGACATTCAGTTGGTTAAAATGTTTTTCTTGATACAACAGTTCGTCTATATGAAGTTAATCATCATTTTTTTCCTATCAGCTTTGAACGATTTCTAAGGACAACATAAATCCGAGTTGATATATTATTTCCTGCCGGACAAGTCTGTTTTCACTGTAATCACATTGTTCGGTTGTTTCTTTTGAATTTGTTCTTATGCAAAGAATAAGAATATACAGTTGAGGCATAAACAGGTAATTATCGACACAGTGTCATGCCAACAGAACCTCTAGGAAAAGTTCAAAATAGGTCCTTAAATTTGTCCACTGCTGCTCAGATGAATTTGCTTCTTTGAAATTTCCAAATTGATATTTTAAGATGCATCACCATGAACAGATAATTATCTATGGAATGTAAATTTAGAAACAATAACCTCCATTACAGAATCATCAATCTATACATCAGTAACAACACTTTGAAAAATAGCAAGATATTAAACTTTAATTTGGATAAGAACTTTAGTTTTATCTTTCAACTGTAATGATTTTTTTTTTTCTTAAGCAAGATTCTACAATTCTATTTAAAAGAATAGAATTCTTGGAAGTATCATTGAAAATGTTTAGCAAGAGGACTGGTCGCTTTCTTATTTAACTTCGACTTCCAGTGAAACAGATTTTCAAATGAACTCATCTGAAGATATTAAAAGTGCACCAGTCTCTCTCGCCTCTCTTCTGTCTGGTGCTGTTACTAAATGGACCTTGTGAAGGGTTGCTAAAGTGTAAACAAGATAATACGCTCTCCTCTGTCTGGTGCTGTTACTAAATAGACCTTGTGAAGGGTTGCTAAAGTGTAAACAAGATAATTATATGTTTATATGACGATTGAGAAAGCAAGAAAGTTTTGAGTGTTCCTTTAAAATATTACTTGATGAAATCTTACCAATATTCTCATACTCAATGTCAAATGTTAGTACACGGACTGGAGAACTTTCAATATCTTCAGACAAGTTAGTTTGATAATCTGTTTCACTGGAAGTCGTAGTTAAATGAGAAAGCGACCAGTCCAAGATCTGTTTAGCATTGTAGTCCCTCTTGCTTAGAGGCTCTGGAAAAGGGAGCTTGTATCTGTAGGCTGGCTGATGTTTCATATGAAGAATAATGTTGCAGGGGATTCAAGCTCTGCAGTCTAGAAATTGAAATTGAAAGTTATGTAATACAAATATTAATAAATACTAGTGTAATTTTTCAATCTATCTACAACTTTTGTATTTCTAGTCATGTCAATGTCTTTTATTGGAAAATACATCAAGTAGAAAGGTAATATTTTTTTTTTTTAAATATTCATACAAAAGCAGTTTTAGTTAGAAAAGATAACACATTTTTTTGTTTAGGCTTTTGAAGAAACAAAATATCGTTACCATTTGTGTATGTTTGATACAATAGATTGGGTAAGATCGGAATTAGACCTCTGACAAGGACTTTGAGAAATGTACTTAATTTTTTTTCAAATTGTCTTGCTTATCGATTGCTGTAGGGGCGTGGCAATGATGAGAGGTACAAAACATACTAATAAGATCAATTATGTTAACTGATACCGCTTACCTTTTCAACTTGAAGAGATGGACAAGACCTTTGGTATGAAAAGTCTAGATGCCATGAGTTTGCAGTTCATGTAGATGCCACAGATCTTTACTTTGCAACCTAAGATTTGAAACAGAGAAATACATATACCATAAAGAGAGCGAAAATACTTCTCAGAATAATAGGTGTCACTTTACCTAATCTAATGTGTTCAACTGAACAAAAATACATTTTCATCAGTGATTATAATTGTAATTTAAATGTGTTTGGGTCAAACCGCTATGCCACTAACCACATTGAAAGTTTTAGAAAATGTGATAATTGTATCAATTGGACTATGGAACTTGGAACTTTTTTGTTATAATAAACATTTTGGACTCTTCATGATTTTGATTTTGATCCCAAACATTTCTTTAAAATCTTAATCTTGAAAGTGTTGACCTTGAACTTGAGCTTTCATTTGTAATCTGACTCTACAACAGTCTTATCTTCATCTTGGATACTCTGATCTTGAACCAAATCCTATTGTAGAGTCTACAGATAATTGATTAAAATTACCCTCTGGGGAATAGAAGGGAAAACTTTACCTTAAATGGTATATAACAAACAGAAACCAGCTTACATCGTACATATGCTCGTTAGAGTTTCTTCAATCACATCTTTATACTTTAATTGCTGCCCTATCCTATGAACAATATTGATCAGAATCTGGCTGATTTAGTAATTTATCTATGTTTTTGACCTGTAAAGGTTGGCTTCCTCTTAAATTAAGAACACAGAATGTTCAGTTTGTTATTGTAGCATCTAATATCCGGCATCTTAACCCTTTATCGTAAATGAATATCAACACTATGTAAAACTCAACAACAAGTTAGTAATTTATTTGTATGTACATGTAGGTCTAGAAGAAGAAGACAAAAGACCTCACCCTTATTGTAATGTCGGTGTTCAAACTTTGCTAAGAAGATCACATCAAAGGGCCACTTAGCACTGTAGGATCTTGCAGTACACCTTGAATCAGATGAGATTTACACTATGCAGATCCAAACCATTTCATCGGGGCCAAGGTAGGATGAGAAGTTAGTCCAGGACGTTGAAGACACGATGGGAGAGAAGTTAGACTAGAGGTCTTTTTCTTGGATACGACTCAAGAGTCCAGGTCCACCCCATCTCCGACTCTGAAGAAAATGAAATGAATGAAAACAAAATATTGAGTTTGATACACGACTCATGAGCCTACTACATAACATTCTACATTTACATGTAGTCTAAAGGCTAACATGTTATATGTAGGCCTAGATTAGATCTAGGTCTAACTCCTGTCAATTAAGATCTCCCAAAAATACAAGTAGACTAGACCTAGATCTAGTCTAGATCTAGATCTACATCAAGGACTAAGGGACGAACTCCAACTTCTAACTGATTTAAGTTAGTCCTGCACAAAGGGTGCAATGTAGAGACTAGGTCTACATCTACCCTAGATCTAGTATCATGTAGACTAAATCTACATTAAGATCTTAATCAAGATCTAACTTGGTCTTGGGTCTGACACTGTGGAGTCCAATTTTCTTTCATGACATGTTAAAAAATGATATTGTTGATTGCTATTATATTATCAACATGAAACAATGTACACCGCACTAGTATAGGCCTATACCGGCAAAAGACAAAGTAGATAATTTGGAATCTAGGCCTAGATCTAGATCTAAGCCTACTAGATCTAGATCTAGACTCTAGATCTAGTCTACTTTCTAGTCTAGTCTAGACATAGACTTATCATCAACCATACAACGCGATGATTCCTAAACCCGTGGTAGGCCTAGACTGATTTTGTTATCAATTTCAAGAATAAACTATTTTCTTAATGAATTTGGACCTGTCCTAACCAAATAGGTCTATGTAACGTCTTCAGACAAGTAGAGTTGGACATGCATGCATTTATATGAATGGGGCGGAAATACCGGTACATGAACCGGTGCAATTCGTCCATCTTAACTAGATCTAACTTAGAGGTCTAACTTTTTTGTTAGGTCTAGACTTCTAGATCTAGGTCTAGACTAAATTTATCTCACTTGGGGAATGCTTTTAGTTGATATTTATTTCAAATATCGTTCGGTTAAAAATGAGAGGAATACTTTTCTTCTAACAAAATAACAATTTAGTTGTCAACAGAATGATTTTTTTCTTGAAGAAAACGGAATTGACTTACTTTTCAAGGACCTCTCCTGCAGTAGTTTAGCGACGCAAATTTGTGGTTGATCGATTGACCCAGCATCGACTAGCCTTGATTACAGAGCCACTTACATTTAACCTAAAATTTATCAAAATCAATTCCAGCTCAAATTTGACTCGAGGAAAAGTTCAGCTAACGAGCATCAGTGATTCGGCCTTAAAAAACCTGGAAAATTAGTTAAATTTCCCCAGCTTGGCATTGTTTAAGCTACGAAAATTCACAAATTCTGAGTCGAAGAGTAAGAGCTGACGTAGGCTGGGGGAAGGGGGGGGGGGGGGGGGGCATACCTGCCACCTCATGAAACTTGATGTTACTGAGACGATGCATCCGAAAAAAGACCTAGAAATATTTTAAAAAAGGACAATTTGCCTTTAACGGTTCCTTGCAGAGCACGAAACTTTTAAATTCGCTGTATTCGGCGATTCGTCATTCTGCTTTAAAAAAAAAGCTAATGCAACCCGAAATAGATCTAGACCTATTGATACTGATAGTTAACGCAATAATAATAAATGATAATAATGATGATAGTAGTGGCAACAAAAATAATATTAATAATAATAACAATTATAAACTAGATTCTAGATCTAGGGTCTAGACCTAAAAGTTATATAGACCTAATGATAATTTATTTTATCAGCATATTATTTTGTTTAAAGTCAAATTGACTAATATAGATCTAGACCCTAGGCCTACATTATTCTAACTTCCTACGATTCATACTAATACATGCAACAATACAGGTATTCAAATTCTATTCATTGCAACTGTAGGCCCTACATTGAAAATTCTAAAATAACAATTGAGAGCGATAATCAAACAAAACCCATCCTAACTTTCAGTCAAAAACTTGGAGGTTATACCCACGTTTTAACCTTTGCATCCCTTCACGCATTCGTATCATTATGCTTTTTCACGGCAGACTAACTAAACAGAATCGTCTAGTAGGATTGTAATCTATTTTTATTAAAGATTTGAACAAGAACCTACCTCAGCTCTGACATCGTCTTCACATGTCTGCAGCACTCGATGAGGTAAACCAAGTCTTCCTCGTCTGTGCACTTCACTCTGAACAGACGCAGCCACTGCAGGTTCTTGGTTTGTTCTCTGATCAGTAGACCCAGTCCTCTCATCGTCTCTCTCGATACGCTCTTCTTATCTGATGGGAGTGATCGCGGTGCTCTAAGGTTGATGTGTGTGAGCTGCTGTCCTCCGGTCCGACGAAGACAAGCCGTGATCTGAGCTATGTCTCTCTCTGCATCATCCATAGTGATACCGATCTCTCTCAAGCCAGGAAGCGATGAGAGCAGACCTTCAAAGCTTTGTGACGTCACTCTCCAGGCTGATAGCTTTGTGACGGATGGAAGCTTAGGAGGAGATGGAGGGAAACTGAGAGAGGAGTCTGAGATGGTGAGATGGTTCAATGAGGTGAAGGATCTGAGACAGGACCACAACTTTGTGGTCATCACAGTAGATAGCTGGTATTTCTTTACGAGGAGTCGACACTCGTCCTGGAATTAGAATAGATAATGAAATACAGAGAGACTAAATGGTTACTGAATCACGTTAATGCTGTAATACGAAAACCGGGTACATAGTGAGACCCCCCCCCCCCCCTCTTGTATTATAGCTTAAAGGCGGACATTAAATTAATAATTATAACCACAGTATACATAATTGACGGGTAGGGCGAGCAGCGATATAGGGAAAATAATAACGAGGGAAAATATAACGCACTTATGATTAAAAAAAAAAATCTTTATCCAGTTAGTATATGTTAAAAAATAATGCCTAGGTTGCACCTCGTTAACAGAAATTAATGGTAATTAATGGTAATTGTCATATATGCCTTTTTTTCTCGAGCCATTCAGTCTTAGTGTTTGGATAGGGTACGTAAAAATACGCTAATTTTACCATAATATGTTCAAACAGTTCAATATAACCATCGACAACTGACGGGAAGAGAAATATGCTAATTATAATTCTAGCCATCAAAATCACGAGACAGAATGTGGCCCAATCACCCCTTTGTATCTGTAAGAGCTATCTTTGATTGTATTACTTGAAAAGGAACATTTATTTGCGTTTTCCGGTCAGGCGCAAATAGTAAATTGCTTTCCTAAATGTTAGTAGTCGTATATAGTATTAGTATAAAATATCTGCCTACCTGGACAACCGATTTTCCATCGTATTCAAAACATCCAACATCAAGAAACCTATAGTATTTGATATAGAGAGTTGAAAGCCAAAAAAACAAAACAATATGAACACAAAAATAATGGGAATTTGTGGGGGGATTCATGACATAACATCGATATCGGACATGGCTTGCGAGTACCGTATGATACTAACATGCAGAAGGTCCTGGACCCGTATTCAATTCAATACTTAAGTTAAAAAATTAAGCTTTTTACTTAGTATTTGGCTTAGATAAAATACTTAGCCAATTTTGGTAATTAATTCACACTTTTGGCTAAGTATTTTACTTTAAATTTATGAAGCTCCCTACCAGACGTAAGCCAATTATTTGGAGGCCTTGATTGGCAGGCATATGGTTTTCTTACGCAGTATTATAGCCTGCGCGCATTTATATCAGCGCGCCTTTATTGTAATGCGCATTACTTTTAATTGAGCGTGAGACGTCGCAATGCTTATTATAGTATTAATGACTGCTTTGAGAGAAATAGTTGTTTTTATAAGCTCAAGGGAAGGTTAGAATTGTGCTATTACCCGAGGCGTGCCGAGGGGAATAGCCCAATGTAACCTTCCCGAGAGCGTATAAAAACAACTATTTCTCGAATATTAAAGCAGTCATTAATACTTTTATATGCCGAAAAAAAATAGACTAAAAAATAAAAAATAAAAAACACTTTTTTTTTGTCGAAGGTGAGAGTCGAACTCTTGCGTACAATGTGTGATGCATCTTAAACCAACGCCTTACACCACTCAGCCATCGCGCGCTGTTAAAATGTTTGGCAGTTTTGTACAATATATACATTAAAATGGATTGAAACCGGCTTCGGCGTGATGAATGCTTCGCAAAAGCACCCTTCTTTTACTTTTGCAATGCATATTGGCACGAACTTAGATCAAGATCTATCGGCAGATGTTTTTTTTTTTGTTTTTGGAAGTTTATTTTCGTCTTCATGTCAACAATGCAAGATAAAATTGTCGGTAAGATCGATCGAGATTCAATTGTATTGAAATTACCGACCAATTATTCGCACACCTTGGTATCCTCGATCGCTCAAACCATTTTTTAACATGTAAACCTATGGGGTAACCATGGAGACTGAACTATTTTTTTAATAACCATGGTTATTAAAAATATTAAATGTTTTATGCATGGTTACCGGGAATTTTACAGGAACAGTTGAAGTTTATGAATGCAATTTCGACCAATCAGATGGCTGGATTACTTAAGTGAGGTATATAACAGTAAAATATTTTACTTAGATTTTGTATTACGTAAGTATAAGTCTAAAATGCGATTTGAATACGAGATAAGTAAATTACAATAGACATTTACTTAATAAATGTCTTACTTATGTTAAGTATTAAATTGAATACCGGTCCTGGGGAGTTATTTCTCAATCAATCTATCAGGCTATAGTTCATCAAGACGTTGGACATAGCCCTCCTCATAACATTTCCAGTCTCGTTTGTCTAGCTATCCTAGTCCAAGAGATCATTTAGACGTTCAACAAATATAGCATTACAACCAATGGCATACATTGCAAGTAGTGCCATGGGAAATGCGAATTGAAAGAAAATAACTGCCTAAAAATGTGTAAATTTTTACATTGTCAGTTTGGGATGCAAGTAAGTAGGGATATAGGGAAAATATACCCCATGACTCCCACCCCACCCCACCACCGCGAGAAGCCCTTGAGCTGGCTGGGGCAGCTGAGAGGATTCCCACGATAAATTATCGCATGGACTTGTTGATAGTATTTGCATGCCCCCTCCTTTCATCTAACCAATTTAAAATTTATTTTGTTATTTACAGCAGTTTGTGAAGTGTGATTATTTTTTACTGATCTTGAATTGATCGTTCAAAGACATTAACATACTCGATACAATTTTGATAAGACAAATTCACACAAAAGCAAATCTATTATTCACCTTTTACAGTTTACATTACAGGTAGACTTTCTGTTCAATTTTGTCTACTTTAATTTCATTGACAAATGTATGAAAATCTACTCGAACTCACTGTAAATGTAGACTATACAATGCTTTCGAATATGTTGACGACTCGACAAGTTCAACCAAGTCTTCTTCGTCCAAGCACTTCATCCCGGACAGATTTAGCCGCTGTAGGTTCTTGGTTTGTTCTCTGATCAGCAGACCCAATCCTCTCATCGTCTCTCTCGATACACTCTTCTTCTCTGATGGGAGTGATGACGGTGCTGTAAGGTTGATGTCTGTGAGCTGCTGTCCTCTGGTCCGACGAAGACAAGCCGTGATCTGAGGTATGTCTCTCTCTGCATCATCGATAGTGATATCGATCACTCTCAAACCAGGAAGCGATGAGAGCAGACCTTCATAGCTTTGTGACGTCACACTCTTAGCTGATAGCTTTGTGACGGATGGAAGCTCAGGAGGAGATGAAGGGAAACTGAGAGAGGAGTCTGAGATGGTGAGATGGTTGAGTGAGGTGATGGATCTGAGACAGGACCACAACTTTGTGGTCATCTCAGTAGATAGCTGGCATTGCTCTATCTCAAGCCTAGTATTCTGCAATAAATATAAACAGACAAACTTGTCACTTTTATTTACATCGAATTAAATATTGAGAATAAACGTGTGGACATACAGAATCCCACGTTAGTGAAGCTGAACTTACAAGTATTACATTCATATTTTGAGAATTAAGTGAGTTATTTCAACAACAAAAATGCAACTGTTTTGCAATTCCCTTTAATATTAAAATTCAGAGGATATCCCTTTGTTGAATATTTCAAAGTGAAATGCAGGCACCCGTATAGCAAAGGTCACTCACCTGGACGTTGGTCTTTTTGTGTAGAGTACCACCTCCATTCCTACAAAGAATATTTGAAAAGGAATGAGGGAAAAAAATGTGATTCTTGAAAGCAAATATTGGGAAATGATATTACATTAATAAAGAATGCAAGTGAATTATGCATCCCCTCTTTACAGAGGTAAATGAAAGCAACAATACTAACAATAACTATAATGATAATAATCATATTATAATAATGGTAAATAAAGTAACAAATATAATCATGATAATGATATCAATACTAATAAGAACATCCATGAAATACCATTTTAATACATTGTTTGGTGTTCATGCCGTCCTAAAATTAAAAAAGAGACGTTAACACAAAGATCTGCAGTGACAAAAGTTCGCAGAGTTTTTTGAAAATATTAGAAAATGTGATATTTGATCCATGATTTCCCATATTTTACACAAATTTATTTATTTCAATTATTAGCAAATGGAGGGCAAAGGTTTTAACTACGAAATCTACACAAAGTTATCGTCAAAGGATTCCGGAGATATCGCGATCTAAAATTCGATGTCGGATTGGCCTGCGCGCTGTAACTCACGAAAAAGTCATTAAAACAACGAGACCTTACTTCGTGCACGGAGGTTTACATTTGATTTGTCGAAAAATTCAATCGATCAAATGTAAGATAATTGGATATTTTGCAAGTAAAAATATCATACAATCAGGAGGGGATCGCCCCCCCCACCCCCCCCCCCCCAGAAAATTTGAAAAAGTGCTCACACAAAAATGTATGGCAAATACTGACTAAAGACTGCAACATTTGTTGTGTGTGTTATATTAGGCTCTGGAGGGCTCAAGAGAGCAGCGTTTGGACTAATACCAAGGTAAACGCTCTCGGCGGTCTCGCCTGCATTACGCAATTCAATATGATGAAAAATTGAGGTTTGGACATTATTCATAGGCAGGGTGGCCCATTAACAGTCCCCCCCCCCCATATGAAATCCTCTAAATATAATCATCATTTTGAAGTGAATATTGACCAAGAGTCATCGGAAAAAAATAACTATAATGTTTACCAAGATTAATAACTTTAATGGAACATGAACAAATAACAAAAAATTATAATTTTTTTAATCCTCACATACTGACCTAAAATGACCTTTGACCTTGACTTTGTGACCTGGAATTAGCGTCATAAGATTTGTGATACTTGATAACCGTTGTGTACAAGTTTCATGGAATTTGAACAAACACTTTTGAAATTATGCTAAAATTTCAAATCTTGATGTTGATGATGCCACAAAAGAGTTTAAGTATGTTGACCGGAAATGACCTTTGACTTTAATTTAGTGACCTGAAATTCTACTCACATGATAAGGGGTACTTGATAACCCTTTAGTGTAAGTTCCATTGAATAAGAACGGATACTTTAAAAAATTATATTAACAATTCGAAAACTTAACCCGAGGTTAAGTTTTCGATGATGATGCCACAACATAGTCTAAGTCTGTTGACCTGGAATGACCTTTGACCTTAATATTGTGACCTGAAATTCTGCTCATATGATTGGGAATACTTGATAACCCTTTAGTCTAAGTTTCATTGAATGAGAACTTATACTTTCAAAATTATACCAAACAATTCAAAAACTTAGCTTTAGGTTAAGTTTTTGATGTTGACGCCGCCGCCGTCACCGGAAAAGCGGCGCCTAGTCTTGCTTTTTGCTACGCAGGCGAGACAAAAATGCAAAAATCGTTTTGCTCGGTCGCTAGCTACGCTCCCTCGCATAATGTCCTTCAAAATATACAAGTAAACATTGCAGAAAATCTGTATTTCGTTGGTATCGCGTGCATACGGAGCCCCGGAAGTGACATGGAGAAATTTTTTTTTTTCTCGTTTTCCTGAGATAAATTCTCGTTTTCCTGAGATAATTTTTCGTTTTCCTGAGATAATTTTTCGTTTTCCTGAGATAAATTCTCGTTTTCCTGAGATAATATTTCGTTTTCCTGAGATAATTCCCGTTTTCCTGAGATAAATTCTCGTTTTCCTGAGATAATTTTTCGTTTTCCTGAGATAAATTCTCGTTTTCCTGAGAGAATATTTCGTTTTCCTGAGATAATTCCCGTTTTCCTGAGATAAATTCTCGTTTTCCTGAGATAAATTCTCGTTTTCCTGAGATAATTTTTTCGTTTTCCTGAGATAATTTTTCGTTTCCCTGAGATAAATTCTCGTTTTCCTGAGATAATATTTCGTTTCGCTGAGATAATTCCCGTTTTCCTGAGATAAATTCTCGTTTTCCTGAGATAATTTTTCGTTTTCCTGAGATAAATTCTCGTTTTCCTGAGATAATATTTCGTTTTCCTGAGATAATTCCCGTTTTCCTGAGATAAATTCTCGTTTTCCTGAGATAAATTCTCGTTTTCCTGAGATAAATTCATTTTATTTGTTAGCAGAAAGCCATTGCGTACTTAGGCTTTTCTTGACCAAACCTCTTTTTCTTGTTAGCAGAAAGTGACTGCATAGGCATACTTATGTTTTTCTTGACCAAATTTCATTTTCGTCTTGGCTATACTTCGTTTTTATTTGTTAGCAGAAAGCTAACTTACTAGGTCCTACTTATGTGCATCTTTAACAAAATTCATTTTTGTTAGCGGAAAGCCACCGCGTACTTATGTTTTTCTTGATCGCTATTCATTTTATTTGTTAGCAGAAAGTGACTGCATAGGCATACTAATATTTTTCTTTACCAAACTTAATTTCATTTATTAGCGGAAAACCACCGTGTACTTATGTTTTCTTGGCTATACTTCGTTTTTATTTGTTAACAGAAAGCTAGCTTCCTAGATCCTACTTATGTCCATCTTTAAACACCAAAAATTCATTTTCTTTGCTTTTCAAAAGCTTCTGCATACTTATGTTTCTTCTTGACGATATTTTCATTAGTGAGCAGAAAGCTATACATTTTACTGCATATTATATTCTATGATGTGATCACCACTCGAGTACTTTTAATGACAATTCTTTAAATATTTGCAAAAAGTCACTGTATACCACTTATTATTTTTTTTACCTCCGGATCAGTATTTTTCTATACCAAAGTTTACACTTGCATGAATTCCATTTTAGAAGACAACATCAATATCAGCTGACTCAACTTTATGGTTTTTAAATGTATACTGGACAATTACCGATTAAAGTGCAAAAGGGATCGAGATACCTAACATTTCTTTTGTTCAGAGATTATGCCCACATTAACCCACTGTATGTAATAATAAACCCACTCTCTTGGATTGTTTTACATGTATTTATTGACTTCCATTTGTTCACAAGAAAAGTGTTATTAGGGCCAGTGGAAATAAGAAGATTGATGGGAAAGTGAGAGCAAAGAAATTGGAGAGAGAGAGAAAATTAAAAGGAGAGGAGAAGAATTAAAGAACAGAGAGAAAAAAGGAAGTGATGGTGAATGAAAAAAAGTTGATAATTCGGGAGAATAGAAAGAATTTTATATAGATAGGAAGACATACGAGGGAGAGTGTATAACAGAGGTACTTACGCAAAGAAGTACACAAAGGACAAGAGAAAAGATACCGATAAAACGAAAATCGAAAAGAAAGAAAGAAGAGGGGGAAGATGCCATTTATTCTGGTATCACGCTCATCTAATAAAATGAAAACAAATTAGAATGAGAAGCATGGAGTTGGGGGGCAGTGGGAGGGGTATGTGCCTTGAATTCTGACTTGAAGTTAGATTGATTTTTTTTTGCTGTCAATTCAACATCTCGCTGCCCATAATTAGGTTTTCAGTTGTATATAGTGCAAGTGAGCGAGAAAAGTTGGAACTTTTTTAGTGAAAGTATGGGGAAAAATACCTATTATTTGGATAGCAAAATCTGATTAAAATGTGGTGGTTATATGGTACAAGCGAGCAAAACGAGCGAGGAAAAAGGACAACGCTTCTTAGTGAAAAACGTAGACAAATGTATAAAGAAGGCTACATGTATATTGGAATTTACAAATCTATTTTTAACCTGAGAATATATCGACATCTCATTGCCCAATCGACCAGTTTTCATAATGAAGTCAAATTTAGTTGCACACATCTTTTTAAGTGCGTAGTGACAAACTATTCAATCAATAATTGTTTCAAATAACTGCATTTCAATAGTGAGAATGTAAATTGCATACATTAGTTGTTGCTATGTTGGTCAAGTTCTAAACAAATTATAAAAGATCAAGAAAATCGGGAAATCTATGAGGTTATATGCGACCACCTATACAATAGAATTACAAAAGAATATAGGAATTTTCAATTTTCGCGGAGTTTTGATGAAGGAATCGAGCTGTCAAAACAACAGAGATTATTTTGCAATTATTACGATCAAGAGTGCATCAAAATAAAATATTCTGTTTAGTTTAAATGTCATATTTTTTCATATTTTATTTTGCATTCTATTGTATAAGTGGCGCATGTGACGTCACAGATTTCCCGATTTTCTTGATCGATTTTAATTTGTTTTAAAACTTGAACATTTCATAGCTTTCTTATTTCATATCCGATTTTCCTCAAACTTTTATTAATCACTTTGTCTTATTTGTCTCCTTTTATTAAAATATAGATATTCTTAGGGTGGCCTTCCCCTTTAAGGCCCCTTTTGGAATTGATAATTATCTTAATAAATATATCGGAATTTTCGACAATTGAATGTTGAGACCTACAAGGTGATGTGAATAACTGGATAACCCCCCTAAAACTGGATTTAGGCCCTAGGCTGACGGCCGTCGGCCTCGTGGGCTGTCCCCTATTGTAATCGGGCAGTCTGTTAATAAAGTGTTCTTGAATCAAGATAGATTTATCATCCAAATTGGTATTGTACCTAAATTTGTACGAGTAAGACTAGTGTCTTTTATTTGTTAATTGCGCTCTTCGCTCGCTCGCAATTTTACAGTAAATATATATGACATCGTACTCAGGGGGGGGGGGGGGGGGCATTCAGATGCCAAAAACGTTATAAAATTAGAAGAAAATTGTATTTTTTCAATTCATTTTAACTGTTCATTTTACAACGGAAATTATCTCAGGAAAACGAGAATTTATCTCAGGAAAACGGGAATTATCTCAGGAAAACGAAAAATTATCTCAGGAAAACGAGACTCTCAGGAAAACGAAAAATTATCTCAGGAAAACGAGAAATTTATCTCAGGAAAAACGAAAAAATTATCTCAGGAAAAACGAGAATTTATCTCAGGAAAAACGAGAATTTATCTCAGGAAAATGGGAATTATCTCAGGAAAACGAAATATTATCTCAGGAAAAACGAGAATTTATCTCAGGAAAAACGAAAAAATTATCTCAGTAAAAAACGAGAATTTATCTCAGGAAAAACGAGAATTTATCTCAGGAAAAACGGGAAATTATCTCAGGAAAACGAAAAATTATCTCAGGAAAACGAGAATTTATCTCAGGAAAAACGAGAATTTATCTCAGGAAAAACGGGAATTATCTCAGGAAAACGAAAAATTATCTCAGGAAAACGAGAATTTATCTCAGGAAAACGAAAAATTATCTCAGGAAAACGAGAATTTATCTCAGGAAAAACGAAAAATTATCTCAGGAAAACGAAAAATTATCTCAGGAAAACGAGAATTTATCTCAGGAAAAACGAGAATTTATCTCAGGAAAACGAGAATTTTTTTTTCTTCTCCATGTCACTTCCGGGGCTCCGTACGTGCACAGTTTTTACACTGTATGTTTACAATATTAAGAGTTAGATCTATAGAATTACATCAGTGCTAACAAAATTAATAATAATATTCCGCTCGCTCTTTTTTATTAAGTAGCCTATTATTTTTAAGGAGTCCCTTCCAAACCTGGTTATACAAATATTGTCGCCTGAATTCCTAAGGGGAAATGGTGTAGATCTACCCTCCATCTTTCTAAAATATAGTATTATTAAGTCAACCTCAAGGTCCTTCGTTTCATGACTAGACCTAGACTAGATCTAGAACCTAGTCTAGACTCTAGATTCTGATTTAAGTTTGCTAAAAAAAATTACCTACTAAATATTTACAAACCCTTCGCCTCGGGGTGCACACTTATTACCGGCAATGTATAGGTGAAGTGTGAAAAAAGCATAGGCCTAACTTAGAGTCTAACTTTAGGCCTAGACTATTGCTTGTTTGTTTTACTATATTTTTTGCTAAGGAACGTAATGTTGTAATAGACTACAACAAAACTTCAAAATCATGTAAAAGTGTAAGGGGGTAGATCTAGTCTAGTCACTTCAGTCACCTTCACCCTTCTCGTTCACTAGATCTAGATCTAGACCTAGACTAGATCTAGATCTAGGGACTAGATCTAGACTATGCTCCCTAGCACTTTGTCGCCCCGGTCATGAAAAGAAATCGCCGCCCCTGGTTGGTAGACTATTATTAGGCCTAGATCTAGTATAGACCCTAGTTTCTAGATCTAGAAAATCTACTTCTTATTTACAATTTTGATGACACTTGTCGGCAAGTAGACCTAACTTTGTTTAGGCCTAAGTTCATGTTTTTTTTTCGGAACGGACGCAAAATCTGCAAAATTTGCCGATCTTTTTGTCAATATTTTACTAATTTCACCTCCAATTCCATACAAAATTCCGTCTCTCGGTAATGTTAGGTTTCTCTTTCCATTAGATCTAGATCTAGATCTAGGCCTAGACTAGATCTAGTGATATCAGACCTTCAAATCTTACCGATTTTTTTTAGATAGCGAAACTAACTAGTCTAGTTAGATATAGATTCTATGGTCACACCATCATCAATAATATATAATAATAACCCCCCATCAATAAAGATCTAGGTCTAGACCTAGTAGTACTAGAGCTAGATCTACCTAGTAGACCTAAATCTAGTAGGCCTAGACTAGTACTAGATCTAGGTCAAGTAGACTAGGCCTAGTATAGGTCTACTAGTAGTAGACTACTACCCGAATTCAAGTACGTTAGTTGTTTAGTCTTGACAAACAGGTCCACCAAAGGCTTCTTCGTCTCTGCCCCTCACACCGGACCACATGCAGCCGTTGTTGGTTGTTGGTTTGGTCTTCAAATAGAAGACTAAGCCCTCCAATTGTCTCTCCTGATTTTAATTGTCCTGTCTGTGGTGAGTGATGTCAAGGCGTGTAGTCTGATATGAACAAAGAAACTGTTCATCCATAGCCCTAGTCTGAATTCATAGGCCTGGAGGCGGTGGTGATCTGAAAAGTGTTGCTCGTCTCTGCAACATCGATAGAGACATCGATATCTCTCACTCCAGGTAATCGATGAGAGCACTCCTTCGTAGCATTGTGACGTCACTCTTTTCGGCTGATAGCTGTGTGACGGATAGAAGCTCCGGAGGAGATGGAGGGAAACTGAGAGACGAGTCTGAGATGATGAGAGTATCTAACATCAAAAAGTCTTTGAGGCAGGACCATAATCCACTCGTCACGTCGGTAGTTAGAGTAGATCCCTCGAACTTTTACTATCCTAACCTGGTGTTCAGACAGAGAGAGAGA
>JAVYIG010018607.1:0-18150 GCA_035222895.1 Strongylocentrotus droebachiensis | reverse complement strand
TACTTGCGGCTCACGAAAATAAAAAGTAAATTTGTTTATGTACATTTCTTCATGATGTTTTATGTCAGATTAGTGCCCACATATGCCCAGTCGAGTAATTTTGATTAATATTTCAGGAAATGTTGCTACATTTTTTTTCGCTTGCCTCCTGTAAAGGTAAGCACTGTGTACTGCTCGTATCATCAGATGAGTGGTATATAGCGAAAAGTAATTAGCATTACAAAAGCATATTTCCCTTTGAAAGTGGCCCGTTAGTTTGCAGCTAGGCAGGAATCTTTTGTAAGTATCTGCAAGGAAGATCCAGTTAAGAACATGCCTGACATATTTTCTCCTGGCGGCATCGAAGATGGTACAAAGGAAATGAGCTAGATATCACTCCATCTCTTAAAACTTCTTGGTTGGGCAGACTCCGCATGTGCAAAGAGCTCTTATACAGAAAACTTTTCCAAAAATCGGTTTCAATCCTGCCTACTGCATGCTTTGTTAGCTAACATACATCAGGCAATGCTTTTTATAACATCTCGTTTAATTCCTGGCAAACAAATTCATAAGCATCAACAACAGAATGTGGACCAATTGACCAAAGGGCCTTTTAGTCGCATAACGATTTGCGATGGATTTCAACTCTAAAATCAAACACAAATCCTACATGTGCGATTCGGAATGGCCGAAAGTCAAGTCACATACACAATAATATTATGTACGTATAGTTGTGTTTTGTCACAACCTATTTGAAACAGACACTCGCTAATTTTCACTCCTCTATATACAAGGTCTACATTTTTGACTTTTTAAAACTTGATTATCTACATCTTCTCTTCAATAAGTAATGTCATTGTTCATCCACTTCTCTTGGAATAGATTGTCACTTTAAGCTACGGTACTTTCAATTCCTGTTCACCTTTCCGTCTAAACCATTTTCTCACATTTGCCATTTCCCGCATCTCTTCCGCATTACTCCCCCGAACCCATCTCAAGTTCTACCTCAACTTCACGGACTCTCCTCTCGAACTAATTTCGTGGTATGTTTGGGGTCAGGATATTTGATAATGGTGGAATCATGCTTTCGACCGTAATAAATACTCTAACATCTCTTGATCACATATAAAAATGACACACGGACGAAAATGTATCTTTTTTCCATATAAGAAATTATTTATTTATAATCAAAATGCTTATATTTTCTTAAAGGCGTATATCGCCATTATTATTACTGTATTGAGTCGTCCAATCTATATACCACTTTCATCAATAAATTAATATACTGTATTCATATTCAGGTTATTTCAGATTTAACGTGAGAAATTTCACCTCTTGTCAGTACAAATAGAAAATATAGAAATTCAACACCTGTCACAGTGACCGACCGTTGAGGTCAAATGCGTCTTTTGTTTTAAAGGATGCTTGCTATTGTTCCCATATTCATAGAACAAAGGAACCATGATGCACCAATAGGCCATGTTTGTAATGTAGTCAAATCTACCGCATTCGTCTTTGTAAAGTGCCTTGATACGAAATATTTCATGCACCTGTTACAAATAATTGTATTTCAATAGTCAGTATGCAAATTGCATAAATTACATGTTGTTAGGTAGAGCAAGTAATTTTGTTTGTCCTACCTAGCAACAGCTAATGTATGCAATTTGCATTGTGAATATTGAAATACAATTATTCGTAAATTTTTTTTCCAACCCTTCTCATTAAAATCAAACAAAAACATTTTCAAAACCATTTTCATACTAAAAAAGACGGACAAGAGTTTCTAAATGAATACAAGAATCGTTTTTCTTGTTCATACTTCCCCCTTTATCTGGGCGTCTTGCCATTCCTTTCGTTCATAAATTCTGATGAGAATAATTTTTTTTTTTAATAATTCATTTCTAACTTTTTTTTAATTACCTAAGAGCATTACTGTGCATTATTTTGTCCAAACTGGGATACAGAGTCTAACGACCAGCATAAAAAAAACGTCAGCCCTACTTGACATAGATTTCTTAGCCTTAGATAATTCATAATTTGTAATTGATCACTGCATTAAACTAATATAAGGCAAAAACATCAGTATTCAGTAGAATACCTTCAAAACGAACAATATTTCTTGTTGATAAATGTAACAGACATATCCTATCATTTGAGGTATTTTACCACAATGTGCCTCAAATCAAACCTCTCAGTTTAACGGAGACAGACATGGCGAGCATCATTTGCATATTGAAAGATATCATCATTCTTATTCTTCTGGTTGTGTTGGTTATTGAAGGTCTAAGTAAAGTCACACACCTAAATTCACTTAATAAGATCGAATTAAACAAATTGATTATTACATAATCAAAGTAAAATTCGCTGTTGTCATAGATGAGTTGCGTACGAATATCTCCCCCGTTTTTCATCCCAGAATTTGACACTCGTATACCCGTGGACGGTAACAGCTGACGTCGGCAGGTCATACGCATCGTCATCAGGACGGTCTAATGTTGCACCCTCGCTGGCCCTTCGAAAGCGTGGTCGATACGATTGTTTGGTGTACGACCGGGTGCCGTCGGATAGGGTTTCAAATTTCTTTAAAATGCTTACGAGTTTCTTAGGTACTGTATCCTGTGGATCTTCTTCTACTTTCTGTACTGTGAAACGACTAGGAGTAGGGTTTACTGGCTTTTCGGATTTCTCACCAACGTCTGATTTTATAGCAGAGTCAATCACCGTTTGTCCTGCCGAGTCATTTTTAAGGCGGTTATCTTTTGGATCAGTTTGTTTATCCTGAAGAGGGTCTTTCACCGGTTTTACACTGAAGCGGCTCGTTGGTTGCTTTGAGACGGATGATACTGTTTTTCCAACGCCACCAGAACTTCTTCGATTCGGCACTTGAAGGTAGTTGTGTGCTGGTATATCTCTACCAGGAATATCACTAACTCTTCTTGTCTGTGACGCTTCTTTACTCTTCAGTTCATTTTCATCAATTGAAGTTACACTGAATCTAGAAGTGGTAGGCGTAGAAACCGATTTTTGAATTTGGGGCGTTAACTGGACTTCGTCTTCAGGAACCCTAGACACACTGAACCTCGGCTTACTGGGTGTGGTGGATTTCACGGGAACGGACGTACCATCCCGTCCTGATTTTGATGATCCATCCTCTGGAACTGTCGTAACTGCAAAACGGGAAACGCTTTTATTCCGATTTTGATCAGATTTCGAAGCTCCGCCTGATATAGATGGCAATTGTTCTGCGGAAACTGCTGTAACATTAAACCTGGAAGGTGTTCCAATCTTATTCCGAACATTCGTTGGAGCTCCTTCTGATTTCAAATGCATTTCCTCCTCAGGAATCGACGAAACACTGGTCCTGGATAACCGTTTCTGGTATAAACCCCGCACGGAGTTCCTAGGCACACCGTAAGAAAGTGCATCCTTAGGATCATACAATACTGCTGTTGTGCTTTCATCTCCATCCTCACTCACTACAACACTTGGAATGTATTCAAAAGATACTCTGTGCTCGCTTTGAGGGCTATCAATAAAGTGAATATTATCATTACCATGCTCAGAATGATTATTATTATCCCTGTCTATAAGGTGAATTAATTCACTGGTGCTGTTGATTTTATCATAATTGTAATTGATCGACTTTTGCATTGAGGCCTGGGACTTTGGCCGATGGTATTCAGAGTCCGTCGCGTTCTCCTGGATCTTCCGAAGCTCTAACTTGAGCTGCCGGGCGAGTTCCCCGCCGGTGATGGTATTGAGGGTGGTATCGTAAGGCTGGCTTACTCGTCGGTCGTACAACGAGGTAGCCATCAGCGCTCGCCGGAGCTCTGCTTCCAATCCTTCTTCTTCCGGTTCACTGTCTTCTTCCTGATCTCGGGTCATTAATTTCTTAACCCTGCGTTTGATTTGCTTACAGGAGTCCCGGGTGCAGACAGCGGCGAAATAGATGACGAATAGGGCGGTGAAAGCGATGGCTATTCCAATGTAAATGGCCTCATTTAGCTCCAGCACCCTGTCGCCCAGGTAATATGGTAGGCCGTCTGGTAATCAACAAGAAAAAAAATAAAACTTATGAAGATCCACGAGAATACAATAACCAACAATGATATTAAAGATTATCTGTATTATAATCATAATAGAAAAAAAAAGAATGCTGTGTTCAAATTTATTTCAGTCCGTCATTGATGGTAACGATTCATGTACATTTCTTTGACAGACATTCACAAGTGAAGCAAGTTACCCTAAAAAGAGAAAAGTCATCATTTACAAGTTGGGTATCTGACAAGCAACTACACATGTACCCGGACAATTGAATGGACAATTGAAGTCAGAAGTCGTTGTATTTGTTAAAGCTGCTTGTAATTTCACATTTGATTTGTAAGAGAAACTCTGTGGTATACTAGTTATAGATCTACTATAATAAACAGATACCTTCGCATCCGACCGTTTCATCGGAGTTATCACCACAGTGATTGACCGAGTCACATCTGAGAACAGCCGGGATGCAACGACCATTGCTGCATAGGAACTTCTTGTAACCTAGGCACAGGGAACCATCTGCAAGGAAGGGAAAAACAAGTCGAAATTGATTTAGGATTTTTGATTTCATCATAACCACAAAATGAAAAGCAATATATGAAACCAGGGATATATATTGGACACGCTAATCCCAATCAAATTCTTCACTAGAAATATTTTGTTATCGGAGTTAACGCCTTATTCTAAAACCGTGACAATATTCTCGTGACATCCACAGAATTATATCATAATCTTAGGCCTACCAAGTTAAAAATGCCAATTGCATTCTTGAATTACGTAGGCCAAAGCGTATACACATCTGACCCCTTCTCCCTTTGTCTTAAAGGTATTACAAAGTTTTGGTATGGGGTCATGAATTTGGTTCAAATTAACATATTTGAATCATTATGCCTTCCTACAATATTCATTGATCGTTGTCGCGGTTGAAATCGAGTCTAAAGTTATAAAATTATAAATAATAAACTCTTTGTGTTGTATAGCTCCCTCTCAAGGTCAAGATATTAATTTAGATATGAAACTATGTTTCTTGACTAAAATTGACCAATTAGCTATTCCCGTTTGGAAATTATATATCACAACTACATATTCTGAGATTTTCATGGTCGCAGCTACCATTGCACGGCCATAGGCGCTATTTGAAATTTATCAAAATTTACCGGGAGCACCGGTAAATTTTTATATTCAATTTTTCTCGAAAACAGAAGTGTTTTAGGAGCTCATTTTTGTAGTGCTTATAATACATCCACAGGGGCATCCAAATATATAAAAATTGTAAAAATTCACTATCCACCCAATTTTCAAAATTTCCCAAAACTTTGTATTACCTTTAAAACGTCTCCGTATCTAAGGGAAACTTACCTGCAGGTAACACGTTCGTGAACACCCCGGACCAGCCACGCCCACTTCCGACCCCATCCGAGACCAGATGGATGCGGAGAGAGGAGCCCTGTGACGCCACTTCCATGGGGGACGTCGTACCGCATATCCTCCGAGAGTCGACATCGTTACCGTCATCATCCCTCGCTCTAATGTCACTGATCTCGAGGTAGTCATCGCTGCAATCTTCATCGGACATCAGATCGCTGTCATGAAGCTGAAAGAAAAGTTACGATTATTATGAAAATTCTTAAAATACATTAGAACAAGAAGATTGGAACCATCGTTATATTGCTATTTTGATTTGTTCCGTTAATCCCAGTGTCCCGTACAAATTAATCTTAAAATGATAATTTTTTCTTCTCCTTCTTTGTCTTTTTTCCCTGCTAATTCTGTTTCTCCTCCCTGTTCTTCTGTCACAAATTTCGTTAAAGATGGTCCAATAATAATTATAGGTTATGGGTTCATCGATTTCCTTGACAATTAACTATCCATCATTCTTAATCTTCATCGTAGTAATATTTTGTCCACTCACCTGTAAGAGTACCCGACCGTCACCACTGGGCGTTGCTATGGTAACCGTACAGTTGATGTTGGGAGGATAGTAGAGCCCTCCCTGTGAGAAGATCATGTCGCCTGCTGAGTGGATAGTCCGCCCACACTGGTTGATCATGTTCACTGAAAGAAGAAAACAAGAAATTCATTGAGTAAACCCTCACTGCTGGAGAGAAGGAATGTTTGGTGGGGCAGACGGTTTTGAAGGAAAGGGATGGGGGATGACTCATGGTATTGCGAAAGTGAGAGAGACGATCCTCTTTCCTCGAGATTATTGTGGTTGTACTCAAACCGTAACTTGTTTTAATTCAGTTAGATGGCTTGGTATTTCATTTTCAAAATTCTTTCCAAGATCATATTTGTTTTTTCAAACAGCGAGAAGAAAACGATGAAGTGATATTAGACAAAATGGAATAATAATTTAAATAACGATATATATAACCCTTACAAATATGTTCCTAAATATACATTTTAAATAATAACGGACCAGTTCAACCAATTCAAAGTACCCCCCCCCCCCCCCCCCAGTATTTTGCCCGATAAATATTCGAGGGGGAAAGATCATGAGAAACCGTAGATTGCAACGCCGGTGAAGCCTCTTCTTTAAAACCATTTTTTCATATTTTTTTCAGGATGACAACATTCATTTATTCTAATCGTTGAACAGATAATATTAAACGCTATCTGGGGAGTGGAAGGGGGGGGGGGGTCACTAATTTCTGTTCAAAATAAATAATTACGTCAGGAAATCTGCATCCCCCATGCATTGATGCTCATCTTAGCGGTTATTGTTCATAATCTTCGGGGACTCATTTAAGGCTACTTCTTGCAAGGAACATTTATTACGAATGACGTCAACACGATTGATGTGAAGCTGTTTACTACAAATTGCCCCAGCCATTCCAGAAAATTCGACGGACGAATATCATGACTGAATCCCACATTAGGGGAAATCCCACTTCGGCAATTTCAGTCTGCAATCTTCATTACACAGCACATTTTGTTTCCTAAACTTATGTTCACTCTCTTTTCTCAATTTCCACATCCGTCGTGACTAAATGCCATGAGAAAGGCAGTGCCAATCCCGGTGCCAATTAGGGTTTCAAGAACGCAACGAGATAGGCCTAACTTTTCTTATAAACTAATAATTTTTTTGAGACGATATTTCACGTCTATATATCATTCGAAATGGCTTGTAAAAATCGTCTGAAGCTAAAGTCATTTGGGGGAGGGGGTGCACAGGGACCAAGAGGTGCCTTCAGGAACATTAATATCAACGAAGACAGAGGGGGAAAGAGGGAGGGTGCGAGGGGTGCATGGGGAGAGAGCTTTTGGAAGGATAGAAAAGCATATGTAATTGAAAAATTGAAACGACCCCTCCATCCAAAAAGATATAATAACACTAAGAACATGCAAAGCGTATTACCCATCCTAAGAAATGTTCAACGTGACTGTTGTGAAAAATAGTAAGGACAAATCAACTACAATGATTGAGGCACATGTGAAATTATATTAATACATTCTTAAATAGTTCTGAAATGATATTTAGTCCTCCATAATGATTGGCTGACAGTGATCGTGCATTACCAATGACCGTCACTGGGAATTTCCATAATTTCCATACATTTCCATGATTAAACTGGTCTATTGACATGAAAGTCTATGGATAACCTTATATCACATATCTCTTTTGCTACTGTCAGATTAGTCATAATAATAAACTTTACAACCGGAAACAATCCGCATTTGTTATCAATGTAACTATTATTGATCTCTGATTGTCTGTCTATCACAAGAGGAAACTATCAACCCTCATCAAGGCTCATCAATGCTCGTCTAGGAAATCCACATTAACCAAAATGACGGAAGCCTGGATAAAGATTGATTAATGGGGATTTACCGGGCGTTTACGTAAGCATTCTCAGTAACATCACTGAAAGAGTCTATTTCAGCCATTTTTTCTCAATAGGAAATGTTTAAGGGAGAAACACAAAGCGTTTGCATTTTAAAATTAATAATAAAACAAAAACAATCCAGATGCATCTTTATAACTTGGTCAAGACAGATGGGCTCTACGAAATAATCAGAATAAGGTTATTTTCTAACGGTAACTGAAGATCATTTCTCATTGAAAAAACGTAAAACATTTATACCTCTATGTGTGCTAAAGTGGTATAGCTTTGCACATACTCTGAACATTGCCTTGAAATTTCGATGACAAGGGATTCAATAATTTTCTGAGTTAATATTTTATCTCATAACACTATCACCTTCAGATCAGTAATTTCGATTGTTGCTTCCCACTGACTTTCATGTTCAGAAATACATAAAATTCATAATTACATTTTGAAGATATTTTTCTCCAGTTTGAGAAACATAAAGAAGAAAAAAAAAAAAAAATCAAAATGATTCTTTCCTCATGCACTATGATTTCGAGAAAGAGCTTGATATAAAATACAGGATACGACATTTCTGTTCATCCTTTGCGTTGTGTAGGTCCGAAAAAGGGGAAGCGTTGGGGATCCTACTTTCACGCCCCTATTTCCCTTACTATCTCTATTTCTCCCTTTCTTTTGCGCCAGTTGCTTGATGGACGGGGGGGGGGGGCTTTATCGACCCTGACCATTTTACTTGTCACATCCTATAACAATTCTAAGAGACAATCTCATTTCCCCATGTAGAAAATGACGTCGTACCCTTCACAAAATTAGTGATGGCGTGCTTGTACATACGGGCTTGACCGTCAAAGCAAAGCCGTGAACACTGGTGAACATTAAGGTGAATGTCAGCAATGTAGGAGCTGGATGGATTGAACTCTCAAGAATTTATTAGATGAAGGGGGCAAAGAATGGGGTCGTCTCTTTCAAGCGATGCATTACGTCAGCATCACATGATTGAGCCATGCAATGATATTTTGGAAATGTTGTTTACTTGTTTTGGAGGTGCGCGAGCTATCTGCATATAGTACAATGTAGAGTGAAAATAAAAATGAAACTCAGGGGGTAAAACAGAAACCCCCGTAGGGTCATCTCCTAAGATGGTGATATAACGATGCTATTTCATAAAGCGCAACTTTGTAAGTATTAAGAGTTTGAAGTAAAACCTGATGATGAGATAAGGATATTTTTCATTTTGACTTTTTTGTTATGTTTTTTCCTGTTATAATTTTTGATATTTTCTTACTATGTATAATAAGTTATGTTTATAATTGTTAAGGGGTCTATTTCAATAAGCCAATTAGTGATTTTCATGATCCCGCCACTATTATTCATAATTATGTATATGTTATTGATTTGTAAATTGTTTTTAAAGTGGATTTTTTATGTAAATTGTTTTTAAAGTGGATTTTTTTTATAAATTGTATTGAATAAGGAGGAATTAGGATGCTGATCATGCACGATGGTGATATTGTTGTCGGTGTTGGTGGTGGTGGTGGTGGTGGTGATGACCAAATCAACGATGGTGATAATGATGATGATGATGATGATGATGATGATGATGATGATTGTTACAATATTGCTTACGATGTAGATGATAATTACGACGATGATGATATTGATGGTAGTGAGTGATGATTAATTGATTATGATGACGGTGAAGTATACGATGAATTTGATGATGGTGTCACCACGATAAAGAAGATGATGGAGGTGTATAAACAAAAGACACAAATCTATAGAAAATCATTACAGTATTACAGTTATGATTATGAGGCAAATAAGAAATGTATTGATAACAGCCAACCAACACAGACGAAGAGGGACGGTGAGGAGGATGATATAGACCACAACACATGTAAACAAATCAAGGTTGCATCAATAATAATTGGTAGGCTCTTTGTAGGTCAGTCTACCAGTTGTCGTCGTCTCTCTCTATCTCTCTCTCTTTCTCTCTCTCTTTCTGTCTGTCTGTCTTTCTCTCTACCTACATCATTCTCTCTCTCTCTCTCTCTCTCTCTCTCTCTCTCTCTCTCTCTCTCTCTCTCTATCTCGAAGAGCTATGACATAATTAACTATCAATTAGAGAATCCCAGACGACTTAACTCTCACGGTCATGACGCTAGACCTTTCGTAATGATGATATAGATGTACGGTTGATGAGCTTGTACTATATGGCAATGTATGTAATGCAGGAGAGGGAAGGGGGGGCACAAAGTAATGTAACATGTAAACAAGAGGGGTTGGCGGCTATATCGCTGTCCATGATGAAGAAAGACTTGTACAATTTGCATTATCGAAGAATTGATTGAGGATAGCCTTATAATTACACTCGTGTATGCAATAAACTAACAAACAAACCATAAAACACATTTAATGAACCAGTAACTAAACAGCACTACATAGAGCACATCAATGGGGTTCCGAAAAGGCTTTCTCCACATTATGCTTATCCCACTCTCCCTCTCCTTCTTTCTATTTTCTATCTCTACTCTCCCTCATTTCCATCCCTCTGTCTCTTCTATCCCTTCCTCCCCCATGTCTTTTTTATTTCCTTTAAAATGCTCTTGAATTCCTCTTTGCGCATCTTCCTCCCTTCTCGTCATGTTACTCAACCCGGTCCCACGTGACCCCACTTACAAATGAAATAAATCTTATAACAGGATGAAACAGACGCTTTAAATGAGTCTCTAAAACCAGGATAAGTGGCTTGCTAGCAGCCCTTGATGGACTACTAAACAACACCGTATACAACATTTAATAGGTCAATGGCAACATACGGAATAGATTATATTTCTTGACTTTAAAATACATATCAATGTCAATTTTCAATTTCAATTATTTATTTTCCAACACAAAACGTGCATAACTTGGTTTAAAAAAAGATAAAAGGATACCTTAAAAAAAGCACAAGGCTGATAAAACAGAATGCACCTGAACATGTCATATGAAAATAATAACATTTAGGAGACACAAATACTTACATTATACAGCATTTTGAAAATAATTTCACTGTAGGGGCGGCGGTTAAAGAGAAGCATACACATGTAATATTTGAAGCATGCAAATAAGCATATTATTTACAAAAGATAATAACAACTTTTAAAATAACAAGAAACGAATTCGACCGACAACTGACAGATTTAAACACATGCTGTCTGCTAAATCTTATTGTTGTTCTCAGTTATTTTTCTCATTTATCTCATTTAGTTCTTCTAAATAAGGCAAAGCAATCATGACAATTTTGCAATATTTGGCCCTTTTTAAAAATTGCATTTCATTTCTATAATCCGTAGAAATACCAGGACAAACAGTGGTGTGGGGATAAAATTGAAGCATAAATACAAACAGATGACAAACTTCGGAAATAGATGATGAAGAAGATGAAAGAGGAGATGGCTGTATATAGAAGATGAAGAGCAAAAATGATTGAGTGATATCATTATATATTGATGATGGAAAACCAGATGACGTTGTAACGACTTTTTCGATGCTCCTCTCCATCTTCACCTCTTTCATGTCCAACCCCTCTCTCCCTCCCCCCTCTTCCCCTCTCTCTCTCTCTCTCTCTCTCTCTCTCTCTCTCTCTTTCTCTATTTCTGTCCTCCAGTGTCTTCCCTTCTCCCAATCCGTCCTTCAATGCATTCCCTTCGCTCCTCTCTCACCTCACCTCCAATAAAAAAAACAGCCCCCCCCTTTCAGTGCATCCCACTTTCTCTTCTCTTCCCCATCTCTCCATGCATCCCCTCCTTCCTTTCTCTCACTCCTCTTTCTGCCCCCTTTTATCTTCCTACTCTTATATTCCTCTGCTTTTCGAACTCGTAAAGCCTACATTAAGGTTTATTATATTAAAGAAAAAGAAAAAGAAACAAAAATGAAAACAATAACACAAATAAAAGAGTAAAAAAGAAGGAAGAAAACATGGAGAGAAAGAAGGAAGAAAACATGGAGAGGAAGGAGGAAAAAACATCATTGGCGATAGGAGATTTTGGAGTGCAATCATTTTAATGCCAAAACTGAAGAACAAGTTCCGAAGAAACGAAAAGGCATATGTGTGGCATGCTGTGTTTTTTTAGTCTCGAGGGGAGGGGGGGGGGGGGGGGGAGGGGAGAGATGGAAAACTGTTAATATCACCTAAAGTTTATAAAATGTCTCACTATCTATTTCCAATGATGCCAGGAGCTACAAACGGATGACGTATTGTCACAACTTTCTGACCCCTTTCGATCTTCATAAACCAAATGACGTCACAATGATAAATAATTGATAATAAATCACTCACGCACAACGAAATCTGAAAGGTGTATAAAAAGTCCCTCCATTATGCCCAAAATATATTTATCTCTCCACCCCCATCTCTCTTTCTCTCGCGTTTTTATCACAATTTGTTCTCAATTGCCCCTCTTTCTTCTCGCCCTTCCTCAGTTTCTGTCCTCTCTTTCCCTCTCTCTGTCTCTCTCCCACCTTTCATTGCCTCCAGTTCTTCTATTTTTCTCTTTCACTTTTTAAATAGGATTAAGTTTCGTCAAGGAGTTATAAACCTAAATTTAGAACTCCTTGGTTTCATATAATCAGTTGTATTGTAAATTTGGGCTAGTAACTTGGATAGACTCACTCGCCAATTCTATCATCTCCTTCTCACAATAAAACCAGTATGAAACATCAAATGACAATCAGACTAATTTTACAAAATCTTTCGGACATTAATTATTCGAAAAGATAACATCTAATGTTGCATCGTTCTCCACACATCTTCCTTAATTATCTTACTCTTTCTCTCTCTCTCTCTCTCTCTCTCTGCCCTCACTAGTACATGTTTATTCTCTTCCCACTCTCTTCTTATTCCACATCTCCTACATTGTTTCCTCGCTTGTAATAGTTGACGTTAACATTCAAACTATTCAATACTTTGGTGCATTACGGCTCATGATCTAATCACTATTGCAAGAAGGATGAGTAAACTAGATATATTCTAAAGAATATGCGCGATTTTTTTTCTCCTTTAAATAGAAAATAACAGTTCAAAGGTGCCGCCATCTTGAAGGTGACAAGTCTTTAATTTCTTCTTAATAATTCATTTATTTGGTCAAAATACACTGGTCAATCCATCATCGTAGGATGACCATTGCATTAATACCAACAATGCATTATCAAGATCATGCATATAGTGTGCATTATGATTGTGAAACTTGTCATTCGAACTGACATTCTGAATTGTTTTTCTTCATCAGTTTTGTCATTTTACAAAAATGTCCTAAGCACTGTGCACATCCTATATGAGTAACCACCTTGAACTGCAGTTTAGTACTTTGAACCAACTATGCATGCACTAGACGACCTTACAAAGTTCATGACGATAAAAATTGATATCAGCATGCTTGCATACAAGCAGCAGGTAGAGTTATCGTGAGTTATCATAGATAAGAAATACATCGACATAATGCAGTAAACTGATTGACAGATAAGAAGTATGAATAACCAAATAGAGACTTTACACCGAGCCCGAGAAATATCCAGGTACGCAGTATACTGACAGTAGAACAAATTGCAGTCAGCAAGGATTTGGACTGCTCATTCAAACGTCCTATACAAAAGACGTGAAAATTTGATAAAATAATTTTTTAAGTCGCATTTTTATCTCCTGAAACATGATTGGTTCAATGTGAATCAAAAGTTTCAAGGGGTTATTAAAATTCGCACTCTGCGTCAACTTTTATAGGTGATTTGTCACTAACAAAATCAAATAACGATGCAATTGGCGCATACCCCCCCCCCCCGACATTTAAAGACATAGGGAAAATATAAATACCACTTGCAGTGGATCTACAGTATATCATTCAAATAAAACGCTGTTACCTCTCTAAGACAACGGGAACGGCTGCCAACATTCCTACCCCCCCCCCCCTCGGTTCTGATACGCCACTAAGGCATAAAATCCACTCAGGCTAATTGGGCCTAATTAATGCATGTTCATCATTATAGTATTAAACTATGATGATTTAGTAATGACTGGACTGGAATGACTACGTATATGCTTTGCCAATCAAGCATATATATCAAGGATATAACATAATGATATTATTTACCTACAATCATATACCCATGCAATGCAAGCCAACATAAAGTGTTTATATAGATGTTGATTCATACATTTTGTCAGTACATTTTCCAAAAAAATATTGGATAGAAATTGATCAACATGCATGAAGGCGCTTAGTGTCCGACCAACAATTCACTCACTCACGAAGACATATTTTTACTACATATTGAGAAAAATCACCCGTATTGGGATTGTTCGGACACATAATTATCCTTATTTATGGGAAATCTTTAAAGTTGAAGTCCACCCTGATTTTTGTATTTGTTCTGTACATACAAGATACAAATTCATAAACTTTCATTTTCTTCGTTATTAATGACGGAATATATTGTTTTCTTCTCCAAACAGGGGATGTACAAAAACATATTTGCAATAAATGCATGATTGATATTTTTCTTGAGGGAAAATGAAAATTTCTGATTTTTTTTTTTTAGTCCAGAGCAATGGGAGGGGAGCTCACAAGATACGTCAGAGTTGCCAATTTGTGTTTGATTGATCGCTCTCCAAAAACTCATAACTTTCTTATTTTCAATCGACTTTTAAATCTTTCGCTGACCTGTTCCTCTAAATATCTAATGTTTTGCTTCTATCAAAGCCAATTTAATATCAGGGTCGACTTCCCCTTTATGCAATATATATTACATTATACAATGAATGCTCTGAAGACACGTCGCATTATTATTGTTGGACACCTAACATCATTAACCGTGATGATCTCAAGTGCTCTGCAAGTATGTCAACATGACGTTTAATATTATGTAAAAAACCAAATGGGGAAATGTGTATGAATATATATTGTTAGCTAAGTCACATTCATCTTTATCAGTCTATAGTGGCTATAAAGTGTATTTTTTTAAAGCATGTATAGCAATTACATTCTGTTGACGATTTAAAAGGAAAGTTAAAACATTTACAGATAAATGATAACATATTTTCGCTGGGAGTTGAATGCAACAAGCCTGTATTTTAATCCACAATAAAGTTATATTCATCTCGCTTTCGTTTTATTTCTCTTCTAAAAAAATACAATGGAATGATATCTACGTACGGCATAGCTATGAATATGTCTCCGTCAACTTAATTATTTTTAAAGCTCTATTCCCATTCTCCTACAAGGAAATACACCCAATGCCAATCCGGAAAGCAGAATAATATACAGCGATCAATCACATGAATAGTATTAGCATCATGATTGTGATAGGTGATATTGTCTTCCGCAATCGGGCACGAGCAGTAATATTTGTTCACTATAATCATATACCCCAGTCACATTAACAATTAAGACCGATATCGGGCAACGTTCACGAAACCGCCATTAAAAAGTACAATTTCGTCACATAATGTAATAACGCGTTTCAATGGGTTGTCGGCGAACTTGAACTTATAACGGTTTTGTGAAACGACGTCCCCGGTAGACCGACAAGGCAACACAGATCGAACAAAATAACCACGGCAAAATGGCTCGGTTTGGACTCGGTCGGGAGAGTCGGTTCGGCGGTGTGGCTGAAATAATGTACCTCAGCCACACCGCCAAAACCGGCTTCAGAGTTCAGACCGACCAAATGTTGGCGAATCGGGAGGAAAGTCATGTGTATATGTTCTCTTCGGTCTGATGTCGTATTTTTGGTGTGACGTGGATATCAAGCTAGCTCGTGAGACCTAATCATGAGACAGGCTTGATTTTAGTCGAGCAATAGCGGCATGGATCGTGCTATAGTAAATCCATGATAGCAGACATAGCGTGATGAAGAATTAATGAAGTCGTCTTTATTGGGGCAAGAACGAGGTGGAGAAGAAAAAAAAAAGGGGGGGGGTGTCCCTCAAACAAATGTCTTAGACAAAATTATAAGAAAGAAAAAAGCAGACACAAATCTAGATTAATACCTAATAACTATTATCGTCGATCCAATACATATAAATTGACCAATTACAATATTTGTTATTGCTGCAACTATCAATGAATATTTATGCTGCGCAAAGTCTCGTGATAACTCCCACGCCAAGAAGAGATATGTCATTACAACTTTCATTTCATGTGACTAATCCATAATAAGTGGTCATGACCTTGGTTTACGGTAATAGACCACATTTTTTTTAGTAAAGCAATAATATTGTTTACATCTCATTCAATATTTTTTCGAATGACAATGCTAAAGGCTAGGAGGCGCGATAGAACTCAGTTGGTAGAGCAGTGGTCTCGTAATCCTGTGACCCGGGTCGAAACCAATTCGATGCGCTAGTGCCTTTTGGTAAGGCATTAATCCTCAATACCAGGTCCCTCGGAGAGGACCTAAAGCCGTCGGCCGTCTGGTTGCTTTCTTACAAGCATTTATGCTTTTTTAGCAGTCAGGTAAAAAATAACCACCACCACTAATTAATAGGAGGGGCGCGATGGCTCAGTGGCAGAGCAGTGGTCTCGTAACCGGAGGGTCCTGTGTTCGAAACCTAGTCGATGCCCTATTGGTAAAAATTATTCTCATTACCGAGTCCCCCGGAGAGGACTTAGGTCGTCGGTCCCCTGGTTGTTTACTCACAAGCATTCACAAGCTTTCTTAGCACTATAGTCAGGATAAAAGCAAACAAACAAACAATTATTCATGACCTCTTTCACAGGCCGCTCTTGATTATCGGCACCCTATGGCATGTACAGGTTGCAAATTGATATGTGTATGATATGGGGAGGCCTATCACTCAGGATTGTGAAATGGTATTCGTATTAAAGGTATATATCCTTTGGTTAAGGCATGAGCTCAGTGGCGGATCCAGGGGTGGGGGCCCGGGGGCCCGGGCCCCCCCCCCCTTGAGAAAAAAATCATGTAAAATCACGCGATTTTTACCTTTTTGGGGGGTTGGGCCCCCCCCCCCCTGGCGCTCAAGGGGGGGGGGTGCAAATTTTAAAATTTTCGAGGACCCCAAAAAAAAAATGTGCTGACTACCCCCCCCCCCCCCCCACTGAGCGACTTTTCGGCTGGCTGAGTCGTTGCGTTTTTTTTTTGGACTCCAAAAAAAAAAAAAAAAGTGTCCGCTTACCCCCCCCCCCCCCCCCCCCCCACTGAGCGACTTTTCGGCCCGGCCGCGATTTTCAAATTTTCGGGAGCAAAAAAAAAAAAAAAAAGTTGGGCCCCCTCCCCTAAGAAATCCTGGATCCGCGCCTGCATGAGCTCATGGGCCTTATATAGTTTTGTTGTGTGGAGACGTACATTAAAGCGACCTCAGACGTGCATAACTGCATACAGTAAGTATATTTGTAAATAGTCCATGATTGTCTTTTGTTTCACGAGACACGTAAGCTTGAGATACAGGAGGCAAGTCTAGACTGACAAGATCTTGTGGGCCTATTTCATTCCACGGGTCAGTGTGCCTCCGTTATAAACATACTCACAATTAAAAATGAGAATTAAAACAAAGCAAACTAACAGAACATCAATAGCAACAAAATCGTGCATAATATGGTATACACGTTTATCCTACATCTGCATGTTCAAACTAATGTACTAGTAACTCAGTGTAATAATGACCGAAGTCCATAACGTTCTATGCGAAAATAAAATGACAGCTGGCACCACAATACACCATTTATAGAGCTAATGAAGTGAGCCAAAAATAACAACTGCTAAGACGCAATCTTTTGTTAACAGCATCGGATAATATAGGACACGGGTATGAAATATAAAACAATCATGTTATGATCACCTGCTTTCTTGTTAAAGCAGCTCCACGTTATTTGAATGAACAGATTATGCTCGGTTTTCGCTACAAATCGAAACAACATCTTCTTGATAAAACAGGAATGATGCTGAAATTCGTCTCGTATCAGGCATGTGTGTTGTTTCGCATAATAATATTTATAACGTTCTGTAATGATCTTTTATCTTAATTAAGGTTGGGTTTACAACAGTGGGAGGCAATTTAATTAGGGTCCACAATAATGAACCAGGATATAAAAGAAATGAAGGCGAATACAGTTATAGGTGCCGGTGTCTTATGGGGGGGGGGGGGGGGTCTTGTCTTCCTTTAGAGCCCACACACAAATGTGTTGTTGTTAATGTGCTATAGTTTGTCAGTGATTTCCCGATACCCCCCCCCCCCCCCGCCCCCATTACAAAAATTAAAAAAAAACCTGGACCTCTCCTGGCTTAACCCCCCTTCCCTCAGACTCTC